>APFE030550118.1:0-27981 GCA_000404065.3 Pinus taeda | reverse complement strand
TTTTGTGGACAAGTTGTTCCCAAGGTCTGATGATGGGCTTGGGAAGTGCAGACTGAGTTTCTGCATCTGCATGTACAACTACTGCTTTATTTGAATGAACAGTAACATTATTGACATGCTGCTGATGGGTGGTTGTCTCAATGTTCTAAACAAAAATAGGTTCAGAATGGTGTCTATTTTGATGTAGCTATTCTTGTTGTAGCTGTGATTCAAGCTGCAAAAAATCAATCTTTTCCTGTGCATTTTGTAGACATATCTGAATTTCTGAGAGAAAATCCTTGTTGATTTTCACTGTATTATTCATAGTAGAGAGTATTAGATTGTCCACTAACTCTAATATTGCACTAATTGGAGCCATTTTTAATCCTCAAAAAATAGTGAAACAATGAGGAAAAGATGGACACCAATTGCTCTTTTATACTTCAAATCAATCAGCGTGCAATAGATTCAGCACTCATTCCCTTTTATATGCAGAAGCTATCTTTCAGATTATGATTATAAAACCATTTCACAATCAATCAATCTCTGTATATGAGAGTTTCCTCCTTCATGGCAAATTTAGAACTTCTGAAATCTTCAATCAAATCCAATGACTCAATTCATACATATATGACTTGAACCCATGAAACAATGCGCCCATATTCCATTCAACATTATATTAATCGACCCAACCAGCACAAAACTCTTGAGAAAGATATGCCCATGTAAATGAACTCAGGTCTCTAAACAAACAAGTCCTTCAATCCAGAGACCTGCAATGGTGTTTATAACCCAAGCTTACAAGAACATTTCTCAACTATGTTATAGGACCATCTCTCAACTATGTTATAGGACCATCTCTCAGCAGATTATTCACCCCAGAGCCCAAACAGAATCCCATACATATGATGGCATGTAGCACTGCGAAAACTAGTTTTAAGCCTTGAACTATCAATACCAAGACAACATGACTGCGAAGCGGATATTAAAAACAAATAAACAACATCTCACAGGGCTTTGACCAATCCAAACCCAGTAAGAATGTTGAGTCCATGGACTCGTGGCCAATGCCAAGCAGGAGATTCACTATAGGGATTCTGCACCTTACATGCCGCAAATATTATAGGGTTTGTATATTGGGTATTGATTTTATTTGGAATTTACTAGCCCTCATAAAAACTGGACCTGTGTAAAAGCCCTCAATGTAAAACTACTTGAATTAATATGATCATATAACCTCTTGGATGGGTACCTGGCCTGCTTGCAAAGAGGTTGGAATAATCTTATCTAATCAGATTGAATGAATGATACCTTCCTCGTCCCATCAAGTTAAGAAGTACTAGAGTAGGCTTGACGGTGGTGGGTACAGACAGGCAGTCCCAACTAACAAAAAAAAGTGAAAATCAAGCAGGAGATGATGAGGCCGGGGATGTGTACCCCGCTCACATTACATACACAAATAGTCAACCTACTACAACAACATACACAGCAGTTACTCTTCTTCCTTCCATCTTATTGTTTTACTTCTTCCTTTGCCTGACTGCCCGATTGGCACCATTGGTTAGAGCATAGCAAATCAGGATGAAGCAATCGTCGTCCCCTTCGCCATCTCCAAGCCTGTTACATTTATGTGTGTAGGCAGAGTGTATATTGTCTCCGCAATCGCTACTCCAACCTCGCAACACAGTTACAAGTATTTTTTTTTTAATCTTACAGGGTTATATTCCTACCGAATATCAATCTCCAAGATTGTCAGACCCTCAAAAAGTTATTATAATGCACATCGACCTCTGTTAAACTCGCATGGGCAGTGCACAGTTCAGAATATTTCAATGCTTGGATAGCGTTATGATACCATTCACGCATTCAATAATTTAAAATTCAAACGCATATACCACTGAGCAGATCATTCTACGCATACAACCACAGTTTTAATACTCATTCAAACCACAGCTTTAATACACATTCAAAACTCAAACGCTATTTAATACCAAAGCGTTATGCAGACAACGTGCCACCATTATGAAATTCAAATAGCCACAGTTACCATTATGAAATTCAAACGCTGAAGAGCAGCGCGTTATGGATAGAGGTGTCAGGCTGGTCAGGGAATATGAAACGGTTTGGGGTCTGAGCGTATGCAAAAATCATAAATAGAATATGTCAGGGTAGGGCAGGTGTGGCAAATAGAATTAATGGAGCGTTACAGGTAATGAAGACTGGGCCAGCACTATTCAAGGCAGCTCAAACCAGTTGCTCAGGGAATAACAACATCTCATTTTTTAACTAAAGGATAAACCAAAAACTACACAGGCCACACATCATGGCTTTGATACCATGTTAAACACACATGGACAGCAAGAGAGATATGAAAGATAAAACATGCAATACAATTTTATTGATAAATGATATACATTTATAGTACATTATGTGACCGTTGGGATTCACATCCCAAGGTCTCTTGGATTGCTTTGTCTATTCAGCTTCCACTCTAACCCATTTAGGATTAGGTGTCCAACAATCCCAACCAGTAAGGCCCTTCCCTTAAGATAATATTGTTGTATGTGATTAACTGGCTCACAACAACTTTGAAATTCCGATAATTAAATGGTTCTATTTCCTTAACACTATTAGTTGAGACTGTCCATCTCATTTTGGATGCAATTAGGGATGTTCCTTGAATGGAGAGGAAATATGTTGTTCCTTTCTGTACAATTTCCTTATGTATGGGCCCTAAAATTTGAATCATGCCTTCTTGTGTCATCATCCTTTTATGTTTAGCAAACAATTGCAAAGGGTAAGTAGGCTCACTCCTTACCTAGAGATCCAACCCGTGTTCCTATCTTTAGAATGAATTATAAGCCTTAAACCACTTAAGTTGATTAACTGCAAAAGAGATAAAAGCCTGGAATTGAGTATTTCCAACAAAAGGGCTAGGATTCTTATCCACTTCTTCTTCTAATATGAAATTATGCAGATAAAATTCGCAAAGAAGCCTTTGGACCTTTGCCCCATGTTCCTTACAACAACTTATAAAATCTTCAGTTGTCTTTAATTTGATTGGCTTGCTAGCTATTACAGCTTTAATCTTTAATAATAAGTATCGTTCTAATAAGAATAGGGCATAATTTGTGGTAGGATACCTACATGTCAAGAAATCCGAATATATAGAGCAAATGGTGTCTATCTAATTCCTGACCCTGTCCAGCTTGGTCTTCGCCTTCTTCAACTTTTCTTCTTCCTGTCTAAATCTATCAAAAGTCCCATTATTTGTTATGATTAATTCCCTAAACTGCTTCTGCAACTCTTGATATTTTTCCAGGGGAACTGTCTCCTGTTCACATCGTTCTAAAGCAAGCTGGTCTTGCGTCAGCTCTTCCTGTAGCTTTAGAAGAATAGGGTCTTTTCTTGATAGGACATCCTTGGCTTGCTTTTCTGTCTAAGTACCTGTGCTACGAGAGGATATTTCCTCGGTCTGTACTTCCTTATTGTGGAAGGACCAACCCTCCGTCTGAATGGCTGCATCCACTAAGTCTACATGCAAATTTGCCTAGGTGGCTATTGTTTGAGTAGGAATGAGTTTGGTTTGAGTTTCTGCTTCTCTACCCTTACATATTTCTATTTGCATAGCCACAGTGGCTACCTCAGGAGTAGTGTTCTGGGCTTTGCCATTTGCAATTTCTTTAATCTTCCGATGTAGCCTTTTAATTATCTTTTGAAGATTTTGGTATTTTTGTCTCAGCTTCTTTAGTTTTGCTCCAGCTACTCGCCTCTTCTGAGGAGAATCTTTTACACTAACAGGCTTGTCAATAGCTTCTGTATCTAAAGATTCCTGTAGTTTATCATGGTTGTGCTCCAATAGAACTGTGTCACCAGACTAGTTGTCGAATTCATGAATAACTTCTGTGTCTACTTCCTTTTCCTAGTCTGTAGCCTCTGAAGAAGGCAAAATTTCTATATGCCCAGAATCCTCTGGGGATTGGGCTTCCATTAGGTTAGGATCAAGTGATCCTCCAAGATGCATGTATGCATTCAAAATTGCCAGGACCTAGGGCATCCCTATCTCAAAATCCTGTAAAAAATCATTTTGGGGGCTCATGGTTGATATTTGAGGAGCCTTTCTTCATTTTCCAATTCATCATCAAAATGTTGTGCCCGTTCTTGCTCTAAGTCCAATCTATCCTCTTCCTCAGTTTCTTGTTCTGAATTGGCCTCTTCCTCGGATTCTTGCTATGAATTGGCATGTTCCTCGGGTTTTGATTCTGAATGACATCCTTCCCCTTGTTTAATTTCTTCCTCTGACTCGGGCTCTAAATTGTCCTTTTCTTCTGGTTCTGGCTCAGAATCCTATATACTAACTGGTTTGGATGGCTCCGCGGGTTGTTCGGGGCTATCCTATGGATTTACAGACATTATCTGGGCTAGTTTTAATCTAGCAGACCACCTGCACTTATGGGGTTCAATTTTTGAGTGGGTAGTCCTTTTCCTTTTCAGAATAAGGCTCTTTTGGCTCATCTTCAAGATTGCAGAATTTTGGATTACAGGGTTTTGACTAATCTCTAGGGGCACTAAGAGACCATCCCAAGTTAAGTTTAGTTGAACAAGGTTATGGCTAACAATTTATTTAATCAATCCATTGTGGCTAACTATAGTTTCAAGGTGCTTAGCCCATCTTATTCTATCGGCTGTATCATGCAGTAATGAATTCAAGAAAGATGACAGATTAACAATGAGATTTAGTTTTAAGACAACTAAGAGTTTGAGTTTTCGTGACCTTACCACATCTCTTCATCCATCACAGGTGATGTACCTCTGGACAACACTTGCCAACTCATGCCATGGTTATGCCAGAGAAGATGGTTGGATGCCATTGCCTTTCTTGGTTAATTCCTCGCCTGCATTTCTGAAAATGTCCACCGTGTCTTGCAACATTACGTGTTTTTTTGGCCATATAGTTCCTTTCGTCAGCAGCCCAGATACTTCAGCTATTATAGTGTCTAATACTGTGATTCTTCTACCTCTCACCAGGGATTGCCCATTGTGTAGATTCTGTAGAAACTCAATAGCGATTTCCTCACTAGGGGGATGAAATATTGTGAAATATGATATCCACCCTACGCAGACCAGAATTTCCCTAGCTCCTTCGGAGACTTCCAGCACTAAAGGTTCTTGGCGCACTGTCTTACCACCCATCATGCTTGAGTTCTTCCTACTATTGCAAAGGATTAGTGCAGTGGAGAAAACACAACAACAAATAGCAACAAAGAGATAGAACAACAAGTAGTTGTAACAACTAAGTTTTACAATGTCAAACGATATTTCTATGAGAATTAATTAATTCGAGAACTATTATTTTGCCACATGCCACGTGATCATGGAATACCATATCAACCTATGAAGTCCAATAAAACAACTATGATTCATGCACGAGTGTAATGGAGATCCCCTCCCTCCTTCAAGATGAGAGGTCACCTACGATTGAATGAACGGGGAAATGCTATTCTGACGACAATGTACAAGGATGAAAGATATGATAGTAAATGAGACAGAGTATGTATATTAATGAAAGGACTGTAAAAGGTATGTATATAATGAAGGCGAGGTGTGTAATGATGGTTATTGATAAGAGACAAGATGCTTTGGTTGATGATAGGTTATATGGTAAGGAAAAATGACAGCAATATCTAAGAAAAAGATGCTTTGCTGATGATATTCTCGATGAAAATGATATGATTGATTAAAAACATAACTCATTCATAAAGGTTCAAGGTAGGGAGAAAATAGGGAATTAATCTTTCCGATAAAAAGAAAAGTAAGAAGAGGGTATTATAATAATTATTGATGTTGAAAATAGAACTTCAATTATGTTGCCAACAAGCATCCATAGCCTCGACAAAGTTGCCTTTTAACCCATATGAGCCAGGATCCTCAATTTATAGTTGGAGAATTCCATTGTTGTTTCTACAGAAGAGATCAATGTGCTGGCATGGTAACTAGATGACCACACTACCATTCACTGGAAAGTAGCAAAAGTGGTCAGGCTGGCTCGTGATGAGACCTCTTATTCCAAGGATATTTTATCCATCCAATGGATCATAACCTTGGTGTGGTGGCCATAGTGGGAATGTTACATTGCTACATCCTTATGAACATGGTAGGTTGGCTCTTAATGAGACCCCCTATCCTCTATCTATAGGAAAAATTTTGTTGTTATTACACATTTTTATAATAAATAGAGGGAGACTCAGTACTCTTTAAGAGCAGGGATGGTGGAAGAAGTTGAACATGTCAATAGAAAAAAAAATATCCATAATCTCACTTATAATAGACAGGGAGGATTATAACTAGGAGGGGTGGAACCAACATGGTAAAGATGATCAATCAGTATCATATACAACATAAATCAATACAGTAAAGTAATATATAAATAATTGTGTCCCCTTTAAAAAAAAAAATTCTATCATCAAGAAGTTGTCTTGTTAAAGATCATAACCTTACGGGTATTCACCTTCTTTAATAGAATCCATAATTCTTGTCTTCATAAAAGTATTGTACTTTATGCAATGAAAGGAAATCAGATAAATGGGGCTGACATGAGCTAGGAATAATCTCGCAAGTGCTATTCAACATCAAAATAATGCAAGGAAAAGGGTGTTGTTTAGAAAACACATGACTTTAAGAAGCAAAAATGCTATTCCAAAGATGGAACAACAGTTATTCAAAAGTGGGAACAACAAAACACGCTAAGAGAAAAAGGTGTTGTGCAAAAGTTTGAACAACAAACAACAAAAAGTGTTATTCCAAAGTTGGAATAGCAAACACGCAAAAAGTGTTGTTCCAAAATTGGAACAATAAAAATGAAAGTGTTGTTCCGAAGTGGGAACAACAAAAATAAAAAAGTATCGTTCCAAAGTGGGAACAACAAAAACGAAAAAGTGTTGTTCCAAAGTTGGAACAGAAAAACGAAAAAGTGTTGTTCCGAAGTGGGAACAACAAAAACGAAAAAGTGTTGTTCCAAAGTGGGAAAAACAAAAAGGAAAAGGTGTTGTTCTGAAGTGGGAACAACAAAAATGAAAAAGTGTTGTTCCGAAGTGGGAACAACAAAAACTAAAAGGTGTTATTACAAAGTGGGAACAACAAAAATGAAAAAGTGATGTTCCAAAGTTGGAACAACAAAAACGAAAAAGTGTTGTTCCGAAGTGGGAACATCAAAAATGAAAAAGTGTTATTCCAAAGTGGGAACAACAAAAACGAAAAAAGAGTTGTTCCGAAGTAGGAACAACAAAAACAAAAAAGTGATGTTCTAAAGTGAGAATAACAAAAACGAAAAAGTGATGCTTTGAAGTGGAAACAACAAAAACGAAAAATTGTTGTTCCAAAGTGGGAACAACAAAAGCAAAATTGTGTTGTTCCAAAGTTGGAACAACAAACAAACAGAGAAAAAAATGCAAAAAATCAAATCGGCGATTATATTTACAGTTTTTCCAAAAAGAAATAACTTTTTACAAAAATGAAGTTGCCAAAGGATTGCCTTTGGCAGCTAGAACTTGCATGGTGGAGTCCTTGCGTATCTATTGATAAAAATATTTTCTTGTAAGTGGTTTTTGGTAGAGGCACACCTGATGCCCATTTTCTTTAATGGAAAAACCAAACACATCAATAGTGGCCAATGTAAGAGTGCCATTGTCATGCACTTCCTTTATTTCATAGGGGCCTAACCACCTAGTCTGCAGTTTACCAGGGAAGTCTTGAAACCTGGAATCATAAAGAAGTGCCTAATCGCCCTCATGAAATGTCTTTTTCTAATTAGGATATCGTGCCATTTGGCTCTTTGTTGTTGAATGAGTGCAGTATGTTGTAGAGCCAATAGCCGAATTTCATCTAATTCATTTATTTGTTGTAGTCTATTAAGCTAGGCTTTGGTTAAATCCAATCCCACTTCCTGGGCTATCCTTAGTGTTTGTATCTCAATTTCTATGGGAAAAATGGGTTCCTTACCAAATACTAGTTGATATGGAGAGTGTCCAGTAGTGTTCCTCCAAGAAGTGCAATATTCCCACGAGGCCTCTAGTAGTCGAGTAGCCCAGTCTTGTCTGTGCAATGAGACTATCTTCGTTATAATAACTTCAATTACTTTGTTGGTACTCTCCACCTTCCCGTTTGCCTATGGGTGATACAGAGAAGTAATTCTATGCATAATGTGATGATTCTTTAGTGTAGCAGTGATCTTATGGCTTACAAATTGTGGACCCCCATCAGTAATTACTTCTCTGGGTAAGCCATATCGCACAAAAAAATTTAAAAGAAAATTAATCAATGTTTCCTCTGTTTCTCTTGGTAACGCTATTGCCTCCACCCATCAGTCACATATTCTGTTGTAACCAATATATATGATTTCTAATTGGATGATGGGTTGATCGACCCGACGAAATCTAACGCCCATCGCTCAAAGGGTTCTATCACTAGCTATGGATGCAACGACATCTCATCAGATTGGCCAGGGCTGCCCATCCTTTGGCAATTATCTCATGCTTCGACAAATTTCTTAGCATCCTTGAAAATTGTGGGCCAGTATTAGCCCATTTGCAAAATTTTATATCCAGTTTTGTAGTTTGCAAATTGTCCACTGCAAGGTCCATCGTTGTAGGCTTTTAAGATGTCATAAATTTCATCTTCCTTGATACACCTGTGAATGTGCATATCGGCCACTATGTGAAAAAGGTATCCTCCGATCTAGGAGAACCGAGTGTTGCGCTGCACATTAATTTCCTTTCTCTAGGTGTCAGATGTTTGGGCAGTTTTCCCACTGCTAAGTAATTCGCCATATCTGTGTACTATGGTGTTTTTATGGCCACAACAAATAGGTGTTCATCTGGGAACTGGTCTTCTACCGCCATTGCATTGTCTGTTTTTGGCACTCGGGAGAGGATATATGCCACAAGGTTTTCCCTTCCTAGTCGATCCTTTATAGTTATGTCAAATTCCTGCAAAAGTAGTAATCAACATGTCACTCTTCCATTCGTAATGGGTTTATTAGCTAAATATTTGATAGCAGAGTGATCCATATATAAAACTACAGTGTATCTAATTATATAGTGTCTGAATTTATTATTAGCATAAATAACAACTAAAAACTCTTTCTCTGTTACTGTGTAATTCAATTCAGCAGGGGTTAAGTTTTTGCTAATGTATTATATAGCGTAGGGTTTCTTGTCTTCTTCTTGGCCAAGAACTGCTCCAATGGCTGAATCTAATGCGTCTGATGAAATCTAGAATGGTATATCCCAATTCGGGCCTCGTAATACTGGTGTTGTTGATAATAGCCGTTTCAACTTTGTAAAGGCAATGTCACATTTGTTAGTCCATATAAAATCAATATTTCCTGTTAAGGCATATAATGGTGCAACACCCTGTGAGAAGTTCTTTATAAATCTATGATAATATCTAACAAATCCTAGAAAACTACGTACCTATGTTTGAGTGCATGGAGTAGCTAAGAATAGGATTACTTATATTTTTGTTGGATCTACCTAAATTCCAGCTACTAAAATGAAATGACCCAGGATCAGGCCCTCTGTCATCATCATATGGCACTTCCGGTGCCTTAAGCATAGCCTAGTAATAATATACCACTCCGGGACTTTCTCCAATGTCTGTATTACCTGTTCAAAGTCATCTCCATAGGGTGTGAAATCATCCATGTATGCTTCCAATACTTCATTTATCGAGTCTGCAAAAATACTGAGTATAGCTCTTTAGAATGTAGCTGGTGCCTTTCACAATCCAAAAGGTAATACCCTGTAAGCAAATGTTCCCCACGGGTAAGTAAAAGTAGTTTTATCCTGGTCTTCAGGGGCAATCTGAATTTGGTTGTAGCCACTGAAGCCATCCAGGAAAGAGAAGAATTTATTCCCTGCCAGTGTATCTTGGATCTGATTGATGAATGGAAGGGGAAAATGGTCTTTTTCCATTGCCTTGTTGATTTCACTGTAGTCAACGTGTATCCACCATTTTCCATTATTTTTGGGACAACAACTAATGGAAAAACCCATTTACTATCAGATATATGATAAATAAAATTCACATCTAATAGTTTTTGAAGTTCTTCTTTAACAATATCCTTTAGGTGAGGATTTAATCTATTCTAAGGTTGTGTTGAGGTCCAAAAATGTCTGCCTCAACATTGGGGGATAACCACCCGGTCTGGACCTTAAAGCAACTCCTTTTCCACTTGGATTAGTGGCTCTGACTGGTTTAACTAGGTCCAGTTACCTTCTCCCTATCGCTATTGGTTTATGGTGTAACTTTAACTACCAATAGACAGGGATATTAGATCACTTCTTCTTGCTGATCAGGCAAGAGAATGACCCTTAAGCTAATTTGGGTTCAGCCAAGCCATAACTAAAATTTTGCCTCTTTGAGAAGAGAACTTAAAAGAATGCAAAACTTAATCTAAATGCAAACTTCTTCTATAATGCAAGCAAAAATAAACTAATCCTAATCCTATCTCAATTAGGCAGATATAGATCTAACTCAACTAAGAGCAAGATGATTAAATGATAAGGATTTAAATATGTCTAACTTTTAGTTAATGTCAAGCTAACGAATTAGTTAATTAACTGACATTTTTGAATACCGAAACACATCCTATTAAGACCTTTTAACTGAAATAATAAACCAACAACACTCAGGAAATAATTCACAAAAATGATATTGATTGTCAAATCAATAAATCCAATAATTAAAAAATAATATGCAGAAATAGTTTGCAACACATCACTATTTAATAAATCATTGTTATAAGACAGGTTTTTGAGTAGATAGTTACTTAGAAATTAGAATTTAATACATAAGATCAGAAATATATAATAACAACATTGAGACAAATTACCCGTATTGACAAAAGTGCACAAACATGAATAAAATGACACATTCCTATCATCATAGAAATGAAACTAATATTTGAGACAGTAGTATTAGAAATACCAATTTATTGTATCCATTCCTCTGACCCTAGTTTCCAATAGTCCTTTAGATTGCTTGAACTTCTGCTTTCAAAACTAGAGCTTCAATAGTGCAAACTCTGCCCATTATACATAATTCAAGATTCAAAGGAAAAATCCTCAATAATCCTCAGATCTGAGATTTTCTCTCCTCTCTCCTACAACTCTAAATTTCTATTGTAGAAGTGCTTTTAGAAGTCCAAAATTGCAGAGGAGAGCAACCCCCTTAAATTACATTCAACAATTCGCCATTTATAATATTTCCAATGATATTTTTGAGAGGAAAGTTTGGTAAAGGTAAATCTATCCAATCCCATTTTATTTGCTCAAAATTCTAATCTTTTAATTGCTGAAGCATATTCATTAATTGAGATATTTTTCTTCATATCTCTTCTATTGTTTTCTTGCAGAAAGAAATCAAAACAAATTAAGATGCAATAATAAAATCAAAATGTCATTTATGGCATTAAAACAAATCCAATTAAATGCAATTAATTAAATAGTTGAAAATAAAATATAAGCTTTATATTGATGCATGGGATGGTTTAATTGGTCAAGAATATCATTGACGAATGGATCTGCGTTCAGAAGAGCCTTGGACAAATGAAAATGCAGAAAATAAAACTCAGAAAATTGATTTTTTTTTTAAATTCGGAGCTTGATCTTCTATCTGATTTTCAACTTAATAAATGATGAAATCTATTAATGAATATTCCTCAGAAATGTTCTCCTTGATTTTATCTTTCCAACAAGCCATCCTGGGCCTCATTTGGCCAAATATAATTCAATTTATGAGTTTCCAATGTTGATGGGTCAAATCTGTCATAAATCTAGAAATTCCGTTGTTGGGCTAAAAACACAGAATTTTTAATTAAATTCTAATCCTAAATTAAATTTTAATTATCTAATAATTAATTCTTATTTAATTGTTAATTATAAACTAAACTAATTATTTAATAAAACTATTCATTAATTATATTAATTAATTTAAAATTTAATATTAATTAAATTTTATATATTAATATTTAAAATTTAATATTAATATTAAATAAACTATTTTTAAGTATTAATTTAAAAACTATCCTATCTCTTTATTCATATGTTAATGTACTTACATAGGCCATTTACTAACTAATTCAAACAAACAAAGGAAGGCATGAACTGAAAACTAAAGTCAATGTTTGACTTATCACAACGAGGGAAACCTGGGTCAGGGTTGTGGTTCATAAAAACTTGTATCAATTGAAGACTCCCAATGTGATGGAGCAATCACATTATTATTATTTTTTATTTTAATATTAAACTTAATACTACATACCATTTCACTTATGCGTGAGTGGATTTGAAACTTAAGACGAATTACAAAGTTCATGACGAGACTTTGTATTAATACCTTATGCCTTTTCATAATCAGCAAATTGGGAGAGTGAAGGTTATCGGGGATTTTTAAAATGTCACAATCGAAAACTCTGATCGTATAATTTATTTTTTATATTATATATATAGATATTTATTTTTAAATAAAGTTTTTAATTAAGTTATGAAATTATCTAAATTACAGTCACTATAAAAATAAAAGAAAAAAATAAACTACAGTTATTTTGACATTTTGATTTTTTGAGATTAGTAATTTACTTGAAATATTGGAGTAAATTACCAAAATCTCGTTGCTCCATGATTTTGCTATACAAATAAAAAAATGAAAAATGTTAGTAATAACTAACTAAGGGTTAATATTTAAAACAAATGTATTATTGAACTAATTTAATTACAAAAATGGAATATTGTACATTTTATGCATTTTTAATTCATGCGACATAAATAATTAGACTTCAAAGGAGTGCCATTTACAAATCAATTGACCAAATGACGCAAAACAAGTATCAATGGGAAGCTTGCCAAAAATCAATTTCAACAAAACAATCAAGAACAAAAGTCTAAAAAAAAATGAAAAATTAACAAAATCGTAGGATAATCAACTTAATAAAAATCCTAAAAGACGTTTAGCCAAAATTTTTGTAGTAAGGGTCCCCATTATTTGAAGTGAACAAATCAATAATGGGGGGTTGTATTTTATCACAACAATGGCAACACATGGGAGAAAAACTAGTTATCTCTGTTTGACATGAATGTGATTTTCCTAAAATTAAAGTAAAAATAATTAAAGAAGAGAAAATTATTTTTGGAATGTTTGACTAAGTTCATTAATCTGAATAAAAGCAAGAATTATCTTATTGTAATTTTTCTTAAAATTCCTCATAAATTAAAATATTTCAAAACTCTATCAATCCTTAATTAACTGTAGAGATAAAGCAGGGGTCACTTTACAGCGTAGCGTTTAAAATATACTCATTTGTCACAAATAGAGCCACCGCTGCCAGTAAACATCTAGTCTCGACAGGGTTACCTTTTAATCATTAATGATTCAGAATCCCATCTATTTAAGAATTATTAACCTAGAGATAAGTTCATTTGTATATGTTTATTTTCTTTGAATTTCTTTATTATTATTATTATTATTTTTTATTTTTAAAAACCATTGTCTTGATTTGGTAGGCAGAGAGTTGACAATGTCATTCACTGGTTATAATTGCGTTGAACAAGCTGGCTCGTGATGAAACCCCTTGTCTTATAATTGTTTGCAATCATAAGCCATTACCCTGGTTTGTTTAGCAATGCTGGTAATGTCAGCCTATTTTTCCCCTATAATCATGGTAAGCAAACTCATGATGAGACCTCTTACCTTTTAAGTTTTAAATATATTTTTGGATTACACTCTAGAAAAATAAGGCTTTTTTAGACAGGGAGAATCATTGACTCCTTAAGAGCTAAGAATGACAATTTCAAAGTTAAAGGTGCTTTGCTGCAAAGTGTCTTTACTTGGTTAAAAATAATTTTTCTTGATTGATAATAGAACTTTGAAAGATCTTAATAAAATATTGAAATCTCAAAATGATTACAATTTTGATGAAAAAAAAAAGAAATTTCTTAGATTTTATGATACTCTGTCAACTTCTCTTGTTTTGTAATCTCTTCCTTAAGTATGTCTACCTTTATAATAAGAAAAGTAAATTTTATTAAAAGATTTAAGAAAAAGCTAATAGTTGATTATTAACAATATTTTCCTATGTATGCCGACCATTGTTAGGCAACAAGAAGGCATTCCATATAAATCATGGCAGAGTCACCAAAATTAAAACTAAAAACAAGAGGAAAATAATTCTTAAGCTAAAATGAGAAAAGAAATCAGCAAATAAAAATACAAATGAAGAAATTAAAAGTGAAAGGAAAATCCAAGTTTTGAAAGATAAATTCTAATAAGAATGTTTATACCAATGTCTCAACAAAATGAAGCAAAATAAAATAATCATGTAACCATTCCTTCTTATGTTGAGATTTAGATAAATTTTACCTTGCAAGATTGTAAGTGTTTTAGGCTTCAAATAGCAGTGATGATAAAACTCAACCATAATGAAAAATTTATGTCTGGTGTCAATCTTCTTGTTTCAAAGCATCATTTTAATCATTTTCTAATAAAAGGGATGCTTAAAGAAATAGATTAAAGGTTCAAAAACTTCCTAGTGTAGTTGTTTCAACGAAGATTATCACTGCTTCTTAGAAGCAAACCAGGAGAAGAGTATAGAACTTCGAAAATATGATCTGGCAGAAGATTGAAAGCTTTCATGAAGAGCTGTAAAAAAGATTTTTTATATCAACATAATTTAAAAACAAAACTAAAATAACGAAATGGAAATTAATGAAAGTGGGTATATGAATCTTATCATTGGATAATTGCTTTTGATTTTACCTGAGAGGTATCAGTTTCTCCAATACTAGCTGACTTCTTCTTTTAGTTAATATTAAAACATGAAGTCAAACTAACCAAAATCTTATAACCCAAAATCATTATTTATTTTATTTAAACTAAAGCAAGCAGTAAAATGTAAAAAAGGAAATGCTTTGTGTTCAAGGGAATTGAAATTAAAACAAATGCATTAGAAATGAGAATGAGAATTTGCAGTAATGAATGTTCTCAGAATATTATAAGTTTCATATAAACTCCATGATTTTTATAAATTTTCCAAAATTAAGACCAAATCCAAGATAATGAAATTTAGATGTGAGGATAGAGAGGTCTTTGAATTTCATATTAATTATGGAATCATATATTTAAAACTGAAATATATGAGAAACCAAAATGATTTAAATATGTCGCAAGTTTGTCATGAATTGGTTTAGTACCATAGCAGTTAGCCAAGATTGCTTTTGATCTTTCATACAACACCATCCCTTATCGAATGATTCGCATTGCATGTTTCTTCACCATGCTTAAAGTTCAATATGCAAACATTTCACCTTTGCTGATATGTCATATATCAATTAAATGTTAATGGGCATAGAGGCATGCATTAGAGCCTATCGCATCGGAGGTTGCAATGGAAAATTTGCGATATGAAAACATGCGAAGAGAATATGTGTAATGAGATGGAGCAATCACACCATTGAAGAAATGTTATATTGAGGATCGAGGGTAGTCATGTCATGCTTTGTGCTTGGCACATCGCACATCGCACATTCCGAATTGTGATATGAGCATAAAAATGAAATGAAGCGATAGCGATATCGGCATATCGGAATATTGAAAAATAGTCATGTTGGAAATTCCAATATGATACTTGCGATAGCGGCGATGCGATAGATGACGTGGTTCTCAGTGATCGACAAAATTTAAGTACAAGATATAATACACTATGATTCTTGCGACGCTGATATACGATGAATGATGGGGCTCCTAGGTGGGACCATCGTTGGACCTCAAAAGAAATCGGCAATCAGCAATCTTAAGTACATGATGTAATATTCTTGATACGTCGATATGTGATAAAAAATGGACCCAATGGATTTATTATGACCATTTAATATCATATCAGATTCGAGACATTAGTACTTTTAAAAGTATGTCTCTACCATTATTGTGATTGAACGGACACGATATTTCTTATGAGCTTGATTTAACTTTCATATTAGATCCAAAATTATATGTACATCACAATATTGGTAAAGTCGATTATCGGAGATTGGCGATTCAAGATAATGGAAATATATTCAACTGAAAACCTCTGATATACAAAATGTGATATGGCATTTTAAGAGAAAATGAGTGAGGTAACACATCGGAGGTCTTGTATCAACAATTTTTTATCGGTAAACACTAAGAAGCGCTTCTAATGGGATATTGCGATACAGATATTTGTGATATGGATGATGTAATATCAGAATGAAATAATTGACAAAAATGAGCGGGATGAGAATATTGCGAATATATATTCACTGTAGTATCAACAATATGAAAATTAAGTTGAAATATTTCTGATATGAATCCTTGATATTGTTTTGAATTTCAATTGGGTTCTCTAATGAATGAAAGCAAAGTTAAAGATGCTTAAATTTTGATGGACAACAAATAATACTTTCCTAATCATGCTGCAAATTTGAAATGGGTTTGCTGCTTACTTTAAGTTTTGAAAACAAATGAAAACCTGCAAATAAAACAGAACAAGAATAAAAATAAACTAAGGAAAAGAGAAACTAATAATAGATGAAAATGAACTTGTAAATACGTACTTAGAAGGAAATTGTCTGTAGATTTTACCTCATGAATCTTCAAATTCTTCCTTCAATTTATCAAAATTCTGACTTTATTCAAAATCGTCTTATTATTTATTCTAAATTAGAGTGGGAAATCAAGCTGAAGGAGACATGTTTATTCAGGTTCAGGAAATCTGAAAATCATAGAATCCATCAGAAATGAAAATATGCCTCCTTTTGAATTGCAACAGTAATTATTACCTCTACTCATTCTGTGTTAATCCTGAAAAGAATCTGTATTGTTATAGTGATTGTTCAATAATGCTTTTAGTAAATAAATATGATGCGTATTGCAGTATCAGATAATAAACTAAAGATCAAAATAGGATAAAGGCACTCATTATGAAATAATATAATTACATATTCAAATGTGTGCACATAATAGAATGGACACCCTTATGGTCATTTTAACCAATTTCGAAGAAAATAACATAAACTTCATGTGATTATAATGAAAAGTTAGACTGGCTAATAATAATTAAATTGAAAGTAAGCTTATAATAGACAGTCATATTTTTCACGGGATAATGTTGTCAAGAAGCTTTGTATCATCAAAACCTTCAATATATAAATTTCAGAAGAAAATCTTAGAAGGAAATTTCGAAACAAAAAAAAAGTGGCTTTGAGGCGATCGGTGCCAAGTGCAAATTTAATTGAATTTAGTCAAGACATTATTCAAAATAGGCAAAGTAGAGGTATTGCTACAATAAATTTTGATTTAAAAATAAGAAGAAAGAATTAAAAGTTTATGATGAGAAGAAAATGTTTCACTGAACGTGCATGAGAAGAATTGATTACTTTGCTTTATTTTTTAATCTGCAAAACTATTGGAAATAAAAACAAACTAACTAAATTAATTCTACTACTATTTTAAACATATGCATGAAAATGACTATGTATAGTCATATTTTCCAGTGTAACCATTCTCTTATTTTAATTCCTTCATATATATACAGTTCAAATGTTAGTAATAAAAATAAAAATCTACTTAAAGTAAGCAAGCTAAATATGAAATTAGAATGCACAGTTATTTTTAACAGTTTATTTACAATCACCTTCTTTTGAAATGTATTTTCCAATTGAATTCCAATTGGATCATAAAAATTTGGATGGGTTTCCATTAAGGATTGGGAAACGTTCAAAAGAGGATATGACAGGCTAGATAGTGGATATGAGCTTTTAAATTCAAAGGCCTGGAAAAAATTGTTAGTGTTATGTGTAAGTGTTAAACTATTAACAATCTTCCATGAAAGAAAACTTTCCAAATATTTTTCAAATGAGTTAATGAAAAATGAATGGAAATCTATTAAATATAATGGAAGATTATTAATTGAATTGGATTGCTAGCCAGATTGTAAAAATAGATTCTCTTATTGACATTTCCTTTGAGAAGATAGAAACTTTTGATAAAACATTAGCATTGATTGAAATTGAAATATTAATAGCTTTTGATGTTCATGATTATAATATGAAACTTCAATTTCCCAATTGGGCAATGTATCAATTGAGTGTTTGATAGTAAAGTGCTCAATATGCTAGCATAAATTGTTAAAAAATTGAACAATAAAATCAAAAACAAATCTAATTTTGAACAAAATAAGTGTAAAAGAAAAAATAAAATGAAATCACTATTGGTACAACTAATATTACAACACAATTGGGATTGTTTTGAAATAATTTTTTTTTTACAAGGATTGACCAGAATAATGGAATTTGAATAATTGCCAATTCCAACTTGTGAATTAAAAAGAGAATTATGATTATGAGTAGGAATGAGAGCTTGATTATGATATGAATCATAAATTGAAATGTTTTACTGAATGGTGAAATCATGAAGATAATTTTCTGCTCTAGAATGAGGATTGGTTGGAATAATTTCCAAATTGAAACATTCCTCATTCTCAGATGTTATTTGAATTTTCTCATGAGGATAGAAATCAATATCCTCAATCTCAGAGTAATTATCATAAATGACTTCACAATATTCTCTCGAATTTCCCTCGATTTCGTCCAATATATCAAAACAAGGAGGAATAAAAATTTGATGTTTATTAATGACAAAAGAATGATCAGTAATTGTTTTTCTATCTTGATAAAAACTTATTAGTAATTCATTTAAATCATCCTCTTTATTTTTTGAAATACCATTGATAGCAAGAGGGAAAAAATTACCATTATTCAAAATATCAGGATAAAGGGAAAAATGTGAATCTGAAACAATGCATTTAAAAATGTCTCTATTTGAGAACCCTTATGCATTATGTTCATTATAAATTTTAGATTCTCGATCATTCCTTTGTGTACTCATGCTTTCTTGAAGAAGGTTGCTTTACTGCTCCAATTTCGGCATTTGCTCATCATGGAACAATTCATAAATTTGTACAACAGTTTGTGTGTTATTATTTACTTTGATCGCTGCTTGCACTTGTTGATTTGTGATTTGATTTTCTGAATTTACTGCAAAGTAACTTTCAGATTTCAAAGCAACTCTTTCTCCAAAATTGTTGTTGTTTCCTTCGTGCATTTGATTAGAAATATTTTCTAAGCTTTGTGAAACCACTTCATCATAATTTATTTTCACATCCATATTGGACTTCTCATTTATGTTGGAAGGGGATGGAACAAAGCTTGAACTAATTTCATATCGATTGGGAATGAGAGGAAGAGAACAAATATATTCAAACCAATCTAGTGATTCTTCTTCCGTAGGTTTATCTTCGACTTTAAATCTTAAACAATTCAAATAAAATCGAATATTAAAATCCCTAACATACTCATTTTCAAACCTTTGTAGATATTCAATTTCATCACATACCTATTCATAATCATAGCTGTCAAATTTGTAAATGAAAATTGTAACAAATTGATTTCACCGATGAATTGAGGCAACTGGAAGAGCTCTACACTAGTTTTTGGCTTTTTCGCGAATGTGAGAGTAAAAATTCTACATAAAATACCTTCATCAATGCCTTGAAAATCATAATTTGAAACATTTTGAATAAATTGAAAGATATGATTAAAAGCAGAATAATTTCCTCTTACCATTAAATTTTACCATTGACAAGAGTCTTACCACTTTGGGTGAAGTATTGGAAGATGCACGCCCATGGATACAACTCCAAATTGGAAGTTTAAGAGGAGCCATCGTGATTTAAATGAAATGTTAAAATTGAAAAGACTCTAATTAACAACAAGTTTCAGGCACTCCTTCTAGCGCAAAAAATGTTGAGGGGAAAAAATGTTTGCCTCAACATTGGGAGATAACCACCTAGTCCGAACCTTAAAGCAACTCCTTTTCTGTTTGGATTAGTGGCTCTGACTAGTTTAACTAAGTCTAGTTACCTTCCCCCTGTCGCTATTGGTTTATGATGTATTGTTAACTACAAATAAACAGGGATATTAGATCACTTCTTCTCGTTGATCAAATAAGAGAATGACCCTTAAGCTGATTCGGGTTCAGCCAAGCCACAACTAAAATTTTGCCTCTTTGATAAGAGGACTTAAAAGAATGTAGAACTGAATCTAAATACACGCTTATTCTATAATACAAGCAAAAAGAAACTAATCATAATCCTATCTCAACTAGGCATATATAGATCTAACCCAACTAAGAGCAAGATAATTAAATGATAAGGATTTAAATATGTCTAGTTTTTACTTAATGTCAAGCTAACGAATTAGTTCAATTAACTGACATTTGTGAAAACTAAAACACATCCTATTGAGACCTTTTAACAAAAATAATAAACCATCAACACTCATGAAATAATTCACAAAAATGATATTGATTTTCAAATCAACAAATCCAATAATTAAACAATAATATGCAGAAATAGTTCACAGCGCATCACTATTTAATAAATAAGTTTTATAAGATAGATTTCTGAGTAAATAGTTACTCAAAAATTACAATTTAATCCATAATATCAAAGATATATAATAACAACATTGAGACAAATTACCTATATTGACAAAAGTACACAAACATGAATAAAATGACACATTCTTGTTATCATAGAAATGAAATTAGTATTTGAAATAGTAGTATTAGAAATACCAATTTATTGAATCCATTCCTCTGACCTTGGTTTCCAACAGTCCTTTACATTGCTTGAACTTCTATTTTCAAAACTAAAGCTTCAATAGTGCAAACTCTGTCCATTATACATAATTCAAGATACAAGGAAAAAATCCTCAATAATCTTCAGATCTGAGAATTTCTCTCCTCTCTCCTGCAACTCTAAATTTCTATGGCAGAAGTGCTTTTAGAAGTCCAAAATTGCAAAGGAGAACAAGCCCCTTTAAATTACATTCTGCAATTTTCCATTTATAATATTTCCAATGGTATTTTTGAGAGGAAATTTTGTTGAAGGTAAATCTGCCCAATCTCATTTTATTTGCTCAAAATTCCAATATTTTAATTGTTGGAGCATTCTCATTGATTGAGATCTTTTTCTTTATATCTCTTCAATTGTTTTCCTGCAAAAAAAAATCAAAACAAATTAAGATGCAATAATAAATTCAAAATGTCATTTCTGACATCAAAACAAATCCAATCAAATGCAATTAATTAAATAGTTGAAAATAAAATATAAGCTTTCTATTGATGTTTAGGATGGTTTAATTGGCCAAGAATATCATTGACGAATGGATCTGTATTCAAAAGAGGCTTGGGAAAATGAAAATGGAGAAAATAAAACTCAGAAAATTGATTTTGTTTTAAAAATTTGGAGCTTGATCTTCTACCTGACTTTTGACCTAATAAATAACCAAATATATTAGTGAAACTTCCGCAGAAATTTTCTCCTTGATTTTATCTTTCCAACAAGCCATCATAGACCTCATTTGGCCAAGTATAACTCAATCTATGAGCTTCCAAAATTGATGAGTCAAATCTAGCATAAATCTGGAAATTTTGTTACTAGGCTAAAAAAATTCAAATTTTTTAATTAAATTCTAATCCTAAATTAGACTAATTATTATTATTTATAATTATTTTATTCTAATTATAATTTTGAACTAAACTAATTATTAATAAACTATTCATTAATTATATTAATCTAAATAATAATTAAATTTTTATATATTGAATTAATTTAAATTTAATATTAAATATTAAATAACTATTTTAATATTATTTTAAAACTATCTTACCTCTTTATTCATATGTTAATGTACTTACATAAGCCATTTGCTAACGAATTCAAAACAACGAATGAAGGCATGAGCTCAAAATGAAAGTCAATGTTTGACTTATTGCATTGGAGGAAACTTTGACTGGCGGTTCATACACTTGTATCAATTGAGGACAGATCACATTAATTTTTTTTTTTTGATATTAAACTTAATACTACATACCATTTTACTCATACATGAGTGGATTTGTATTAATATCTTATGTCTTTTCACAATTGGCAAATTGGGAGAGTGAAGGTTATCCGGTGATTTTAAAATGTGGTGATCGAAAACTTTGATGCGTTAAAAATTCCGATCGCATAATATATTTTTTTTTTATAATATATTATTTTTTTTAAATAAAGTTTTTAATTAGGTTTATGAAATTATCTAAACTACAACCGGTATAAAAATTAAAAAATAAATAAACTACAGCTATTTTGACATTTTGATTTGTCGAGATTATTAATTTATTTGAAATACTTGAGTAAATTACTAAAATCTCGTTGCTTCATGATTTGGATGTATAAGTAAAAAAAAAAATATTAGTAATAACTAACTAGGGGTTAATATTTAAAACAAATGCGTTATTGAACTAATTTAACTACAAAAATGGAATATTGTACATTTTATGCATTTTTAACCTAGGCGACATAAATGATTAGATTTCAAAGGAGTGCCATTTACAAACTAGTTGATCAAATGAGGTGAAACAAGTATCAATGGGAAGCTTGTCAAAAAATCGATTTCAAGAAAACAATAAAAAACGAAAGTCTAAAAAAAATGAAAAATTAACAAAATCGTAGGATAATCAACTTAATAAAAATCCTAAAAGGCGTTTAGCCAAACAATTTATAGAAAGAGTCCCCATTATTTGAAGTGAATAAATCAATAATGGGGGGTTGTGTTTTACCATAATAGGTTGTCGAATGGGTCTTGCATCTTTTTCAATGTAGATGTGGTGCATGCATAGCTGAGGGTAAATCCCTTTTATGTCTGGGTAATCCCAAGTGAAAGCCCCTTTATATTTCCTAAAGACATGAATAAGTTTCGGTTACTAGTCATCACTCAGATTACTGTTAATGTTCAAGATCTTCCCTGGCTCGATTTTGATAGGTTTGCTATTATAGACAGTGGTTGTTGGTATTGGTTGGTCATCAATACCTTTCAGGGAATCTTCTTCAATTTCATTGTTAACAACTGTTTTAATCATGTGACATTTCAAACTAGACATTATAGGAGGGTGATTGATAAAAGTATTAATGACATTGTCTTGTGTTTGGTTTTTAAATTCAAGGGCATTTGCCACAATCGATGGTGACCGAATATTTTCTGTTAAGTATGTTACAGGTTGCTTCCTAGTTTTTACAATGGTTAGACTTGGCTGAGCACGAGTGTATAAAGCTAGATTCTTCACATCATTCCCTCTGTTATGGTCATACTGCCTGTCTGGCAGCTGATATAAGCATCAACAGTTGCTAGCCAAGGCCTTCCTAATATTCATGGATGTCCATCTAGCCGGTTCCTAGGGTTAATAATAAAAAAATCTATTAGATATTCCCAAGCGTCTACAGAAACCATCACATCCGGTAATGTTCCTTCTGGCTTAACGACTGAGCGGTCAGCAAGTTCCAGCAAGGTAGTTGTTGGTTCCAAGGCTGTGATGCCAAGCATTTCACAAGTTGTTGTTGTGAGAATGTTAATGGCTACCCCTAAATCAACTGAAGCATTGGGAAAAGAGCGGTCATTTATCTGTATTGTGACAATGGGGTTTCCTTGGTCTTCATATTTTATAGGTGTCTTTTTGCCTAGTAATAAATCAGACAAAGTCCTGACAACATGGAAAGTTGGGGTTATTTTTGTTTTCTTCACAGACTTCTTTATACACAATTATTAAATAGTTTTGGCATATATTGAAATGTCTTGAATAGCGCGGAGGAGGGGTATTTTTATATAGATATTCTTGAGTTCACCCAGAAGATTAAAGTCGGGATATTCAATTGGGTGCGGTATTATCAATCTTTCTGGGAATGGGGGGGAAGTAGTTATGATCCGTTCTGGAGTTTTCTGCCTGACTGTACCTTCCCCTTGTCTTGTTTGTTGATCATCTACAGTCAAAGGCTTCTTTGGGTGTGGTTCTTCAGGTTGCATATTTTTATCCTCATCTGGAGTGATTACGCATCCAGATCTTAACTTGAGTTCGTTACACTCTCTCAACTCAGTTTTAGGGTCCGACCCGTAATGATTTGTACTGACTGGATTGGTCTGTTGTTAGGATTTGGGTTGGGTTGAGCTGCGAGTTGCAGTCATATATTAGATTTCGAATTCTGCTGCAGCATGTAAAGTGTTGGTAAAGTTGGTTGAGATAGAGGAACTATCCCTATAGGCTGGTTCGTGGATCTTTGCCAATTTGATTACCAGTTATGATTTTGTGAGGTGGAAGGGGGCCATTGAGATGAATAGGAGTTATTCTGCTAGAATGGTGGAGGGTAAGAGGTATTTTGCCAATTATTGTTTGGATTTGACCGGTTGAGCCATGGTGGCATAGAAAATGTTTGAGGTGGCCAAGTAGAAAAAGGTGGCTGGTTCTGCCATGCTGCCCTTGAATATTGCTAAGAATTATATTGTGAGGGAGGAAAGAACGAATATGGATTGGTAGGCATACCTATCTGACGTGCTTGCCATTGACGATGCAGGTTCAACAGATATATTGGCTTCACTTATTCCTCCACTTCCTTGAAGACTACTTTTAATCCTGGGAGCGATGGGCAACTTTCTGTGGCATGCTCCTTAGTGCAGATGGCACATGTTTGTATCATATCTAGCAGGCATTCTTTATGACTGTGTTTCTTTCTGCAATGGGGACAAAAAATAACTAGGTTTTGTTCTACTTCGGCCTACTTTTGTTTAGCTTGCATGATACCTAATTGTGTTGTCAGGGTTGTTAGGATATTCCGACACATAGGAAATAGTTAAGTATAATTTGGTCTAGTTTAGAGTTAAGTAAAGTGTGTTTCTTTACTATGTACCTTTGTAACTTACAATCCGACGATCATGATATGTAGTGATTCAACAGTTCATTCTCTCCTTGGTATTACCGACACTTGATCCGTGGCTTAGCACCCGATTGGTCCATGATCTCTATTTACAGAGCATGGAGGGTCATTTGTAGTGTAATCGTTTATGAGAGAAGCTTATGCAAATTTTCATTCTTTTATTAATAAATTGCCTGAAGTGGCCATGTTGGCTTAATCATGGCTTGTTTCCCTCTTTGAGGGTTTTAACCACGTTAAGAACACTGGTGTATTGATCTGTTATCTATTGTGAGCAGTGTCCTTTGGTGTTATGTCTGAGGAACTTACCCTGTAAATTCCTACATGGTATCAAAGCCAAGTTGAGGGCTGCATCCGTTGGTGATTCAAATCTAAACCCGATAGAATTGCATCTGACTTCCATTTCCTAGATCTACTATTTCTGACTACTTTCGAGCCGATAGAACTACTCTATTGTGTTAGAAACATTTGTTCCAGTGAGGAACCCCTTTCGTTTCACGTGAAAAGGTTTCTGATAGCCCTAGCTACATCATTTTTAAGATCTGGAGGTATACAATGTTTATTTGTAGTTTCTCGTTATTTTCTCTTTCTTTATTTCAGTTTATTTATCTCTTTGTTTTTTATTACCGGATCTACACCTTTCATTTTTGTGTATGCTCTTTTCCCCATGACTCTGTGTGATTTAGGCAAATCAGAAATAGAAAGGAAGTTTTTTTCTCATACGTATGCTCTTTTCTGCCTCGCCTTAGTGCAATCACGGAAAATCAAAAACATTACGAAAAATTGTGAGTTTTTGGGTAAAGCTAACTTCAAACCATAAGATCTTTTTTTTTTGTATGTCTGTTTTGGGTGTTGTGGTTTTTGTTTTGTAGGAAAAAAAGAGGTTTTTCAAGTAAACATACACCCCAAAGCTTCGGTGACTAAAAAAAAAACCTTCATCTTTTCCAAAAATTACTAACCTTTTAAACTAGCTCACTTGGTCCAAAGTTACTTTATGAGAATAGAAGACTTGAGTTCAAGTCTTTATTTTTGTTGAGTTACTTTTTCAAAAAGAACATATAACTTAAGTTTTAAAGTTACTTTATGTAAAAGTGTTCTCACCCATTATAAAAGGTGAGTCACCTATAATTCTAAAGTTTCTTTAACTTTTATTTAAGTTACAATTTAGTGGGTAGCTCATAAAGTATCATTGTAAAAATGACTTTCACTTATTTATAAAAGTGAGTCATATAATTTGTTTTTAAAAGTGAGCTAATTAAATTAAGTTTAGAAGGGGGCGGATTTTTTTTTTAAATATAACATTATCATTCATTTCTGCACATTTCTGCACTTTGTTGGCATTTGTAACAAATTTTCTTCAAAAAGCTATAACTTCTTCATCCAGAAGCCATTTTCAGAACTTTTTTTTTTAATCAACCTAATTTTTCAAGATCTTTCCCTTAGAACACTTAGTTTCAGCATCTATAGCTTCAATTTCTATTAAAATGGAAAGTCCATGCCAAGTTATTCTTGACAGCACCAACTACTTCCAATGGTGGTCCTACATTGTGGATTTACTTAGAAGTAAAGGTCTTTACAGAATAGCCTTAGGCCAAGAAACCAAACCAAAAGATGAAGATAAGGCAACCAAATGGGAAAATAGGCAATATAAAACACGTGGGTTGATAGTGATGTCTATTTCTCCAGACCTTAGGTTCCATATTGCAGAACTTGATACTCCTAATGAAACAATGAAACATATCACAAAAGTTTTTAGAATTAAAAATGAACTTAGATCCCATCAACTCAAAAATGAATTGCTTACATTGGACCCCAATAATGTTTCTTCCATTGAAGATTTTTTGTCCAAGTTCAAGACCCTTAGACTTCTCTTGGAAGGTGTTAAGGTTAAGAAAGAAGATGGTAACCTTATTTATTCCATTCTTACTAAGTTGAGACCAGCCTACTTTGTGATTGTTTCCACCTTCCATTCTACAAGAGAAGTCTTCATTTCTCAAGGACAAGACTACAAGTCCCCTTCCTTTGATGTCTTTTGTGATTCTTTAATAAGAGAAAAAGAAAAACTTTTACACCTTGGTCTTCTTAACCTTGGAAACTCTTCTAAGAAATCTTTAGCCGCCCAACAACAACCAAATTCAAAGAATCCTGAGAATTCGTATTCTAAAAAGAATGGTCCTAAACTAAACAAGGGTCCTAGGCAATTTCAGTCTCAAAATGAAAAATCATTTCAACAAAATGATAAGGAAAATGAAAACAAAGGGAAGAAAACTGATAGACATTGCCACTTTTGTAATCGAGATGGCCACTTAGAATCCAAATTCTTTAAGAAGATGGAAGCCTTGGAAGCAGCAATGAAGAAGCATAACATCCATTTGGAGCACTCTTCAACTTTAACTTCATCTTCAGGAATGGAACTTTTTGCATGTGGTTGTCAAGCATCTTGGTCTGGCTATGCACTAAATGTATCTTCTTCCTCTCATTCTCATGAGTGGCTCATTGATTCTGGAGCTTCTTATCACATGGCCAAAAACAAAGCTATGTCTTCTTTAAATGATTGTAGCACCAAAATATATATGTTGGTGATGATAGATCTCTCAGTGTTGTAGGGACTGGAACTGTTCATATAGACAATGGTCAATTTAATGATGTATTATGTGTTCCAACCTTATCATGCAACCTTCTATCTGTATATCAAATAACTCATTCAGGTGAAGGTAAAATCATTGAATTTTCACCTCACGATGTTGTAATTAAGGACCTAAGAGATCCTAGACAGATTTTAGTTACTGGCATTGCTGATGATTCTACAAGGTTGTACAAGTTTCACAACTTTGGGTCATCAAATCTTCCCTCGGTATTTGTTGCTCATAATGATGAAGTGAGCAAACTTTGGCATGAGTGATTTGGACACTTAAACTATCGCTTCCTTCAAAATCTATGTAAAGAAAATATGGTGACAGGTCTTCCAATGGTATCTTGCAGAAATGGTGTTTGTTCCGGATGTGTACTCGGAAAACATCGGGACAATTTTGAAAACATGCCTCTTGGCACGCCTCAGCCCCTTTACAGCTTGTGCATAGTGATTTATGTGGTCCACTTCCAGTTGTTTCCTTCTCTAGCTA
>APFE030550115.1:0-34434 GCA_000404065.3 Pinus taeda | reverse complement strand
ATAATTCAAGCTCTTCTAAGCTCTAAAATCCATGTTGGACATTATCTGGCTTGTTTTGTGATCAAGGATAGATGTTCTATATGAGTGACAGTAAGGGCTAGGCCATGTTTCTTTACCTCTATGCACCTATGCTACTCTATCTGTTCCACTCTATTTCTTTGTTCTCTGGGTTAGACACAATTTTGACTCCCTTTGTCAAGGAAACAATAGTTTGTAATAGAATTATGTAACTTCTCATGTATAATGATGAAATTCTAGTTTTGGAATTATAATTATATTTGAAATAAACTTTTAGGTTAATACAAATATATATACAATTCATTTACGATTATTTGAATTTTGAATTCCATATTTAATTATTTTAGTTTTACTATAAATTTAAATTTAATTTCATCAAAATTTGAAAAACTTAAAGTAATATAAATAGATTTGAAAAAATGTAGAGGTTGAGAAAGTATTAAAGTCCATCTTTACAAATCTCATGGAAATTTTCAAAAAAGTGTTTCTCTTTCAATTCCTTCAACAAGTTTGTAGGAAACTTTATTTCTATGTGGAGTGCTTTAAAAGGAAAATTAGAACTAAGGAGCATGAGATAACTAATTAGTATCATTTTTGAAGGATGTTCTATGCTAAAACTTTATTAGTTAAAAGTGAACTTGTGAAGATTTTTATTTGAATTTCCAAAGAATCTTTAGTCCCTTGTTTGTGGGTTGTTGATATCATCAATTGGAAATGATTTGATATCGTAGCCTAGGCTCATATACGCTTCTAAGATTCAATAACTAAACGGTTCCATCCTCATTATTCAAATTTACTATACTTATCATAGATTATGGAAATTTGATATTTTCAACATCCTTGAGTTCAAAATATTCATATTTTGACTTCAACTTGATATTCTTATAATTTATCCAAAATCATTCGAGGCGAGTCACTATGATTTGATCCGCAATAGGTCACTATGATCTAATCCACAACATACTGATAAAAAACATAATGATACAAATGTTTGCTAGAGTTGGAATTGAGGAAGCAATGTAAATGTGATCTGAATGGCACCCAACAAAGCTATATCAATTGCAAGAAATCTTGAATCCAAATAAAGTTGGCATATACAAATAGGATGTGGATAAATTCCAACCATTCAAGTAGGAAAATACTTCAAATGCAAGAGTTTCAAGAGAAAATACATATCAATGTCTAACCAAAAGACCAAATCATGGTCTTAGCTACCTCTACAATCTGTTCTTTCGAAACCACACTAAATAACCAAAAAGGATCATCATTTTTCCAGGCATTCTTGAAAGAACCAGAATGACCTTATCATTAAGCTTCGTACGATGTTTATATAAGGTTAATTAACTAAATTAAAAAAATGAAAAACAAACAAACAAACATGCCAAACTAAAGAAACCCATTGTGCATCCGAACGGTTCCTTTCCTACAGACTATATTCACCCTTCCCACTATTCCATAGATTTTAACCCTATTCCTAAAGCCAAAGAAATAATATTTAAAATAGAAATAAACAAAATTATGGCTTCCTAGAGCATTCTAAATGAGAAACCACTGCGAACCCCTCACCTGGACATTGACCACCTCCCATTGGCTCACAGAGATTTCCAAATTAAAGACACATCCACTTCTAGCCATCTATTAAAACTCCACTGATGGAGTAAACATAAATTCCTTAACAATAATGATTCCATTCAGTTACAGGAATAAAATTTTCCCAAATACTTGTTCCCACATGTATACATATTCCCAGAAATCATCCATTTCTACCAAGCTTGCTATATCCCATGTCCAAGAGCCACAGTCTGTCCTGACCAACAGATTGTATTCATCATTACTTCAGAGTTAGAAAATCAAATGCTACAGGTCCAGCCAAGATGAAATGAAACCTCATTTTCCATTGAAAACCTACTTGAACTTTACATAAAGATGGACATTCTCAAGAAGAGTATCATACTCCTATAGGTAGTCCTCCATACTCTACCACCATTTCTGTAAAAGGGAAAGACAAATTGTAACCATGCTATCTTGTATCCTTGGGTATACTACTGATGAATTTGTAGATGAACCTGCACTTCCCTTCCTCTCTATCTTTTGCCCAAGCAAGCCTCCAACTTCAATTTTCAATTTTTCCCAGTTCTTGGTAGACAGAATCCGTGATCAATTGATCAGAATGCCAAATGAAAGAGTATTGAAATACTCTTCAATATTGTTCCACATGTTCCTATATTTCCGGTCAAGCAAGTTTCCAGTTAGCATCCAAAAATGGAACACTAAGGACCAAACAAGAGCTGTCATCTTTAGGACACCATTGATCCAAAAATATTCCACCTTTTTTATTTATAAGGAGTTCATGGATTCCTTTGTTCATCTAGTTCTAAATATGCTAACCAGTAGATATCAACCCAGGATTAGTGATGAGATAAAAAGATTTTTGCAGTTGTCTAAAAACAATGGAGTAGGAGACTGGTATCTATACCAGGACCACACTGAAACCGAGATATATGGAAGCCATCTCACTCCTTACACGCTACCTAGATATCTCCCCATGAGAATATTTGGATTAGAATATTTCAGGCAAATCATAAACACATATTATCTCAATTTTATGTCATCTAGGAAGAAAACATAGTTCAAGATAAAAAAACTATTGGGCCTTATTATTTGTAATAATAGGGAAGTTGGACAAGAAGCTGAGAAAAATTTACAACAAATGAAGTTCAGTAGCAGTTTCAAGTGGCAATATGAGCCTAATGGATTCATAAACAAATTAATGTTCAAATTAAAATTAAGCCCTTTTATTCATGAGTCGAAGCAAGACATTGAAAAATATGCCAACCAGTAATAGTGGTTGGAAAATACCTTAATAGATGTTGAAAAGCAAATAGATACTAGTTCCTTTCTGCAAATTCCAACCCTACAGGAACAAACGGGTATTAGTCCCATTCTACAGATTCCAGCCATCCAGGATAGAAATGTAAAAGGAACTAGGGAAGAATGTTTTAGCTCTAAAATGGATACTACAGATGATAGGTTTGAAATCATGTACAGGAAGAAGCCCAAGATTAATCTTGTAAATAAGAAAGAAGAGACCATTGAGACAGTTGAAATCATTAATATTGAGACAATGGTTAAAAACAATAGAGCTCTAGCAGTTTTAGAGGAAACTCATCAACCTTCCACCTCAAATACACACATTATTGAAAAACAACTTAGTGTTGAAGTCAGTTCATCCAGTAGACCAGTGGATAAAGAGAAAGATATAAAAGAGAAGTACAAAGAAATCATGTTGAGGAATGAGGCATTGAAGGCTGAAACATATGCTTAGTACTTCAAACCGACTCTTAGAAACCAAAAGAGGTTGACGTCAACTTTTGACATTAAAACTAGTAAAATGCAAATGATCTTTTTGTAGCCTACATTATAGCAGCCTAAAACATCAGCAGATTATAGGAAGATGGAGTTTGAATTTTTGGCTAGGGATGTTCACCCTATTGATCAAATTGAATTTCATAAGTAGGCAGGTTAAATGATTTACATGACAATGACTAATAAGGCAATAACTATGTAGAAACTTCAAAGTTCTCTAAACAACATCACAACACAATTTAAGCTATAAAAGACATCCTCACAGGCCAACGATAATAGAATCAAGTCACTGGAGCACTTGGTGGTTGAGATTGGATATAATCCAAATGACACCAAGGCAGCAGAACACCTCATAAAGAAGAAAAATGAAGACATTAATGCTTTGAAGAAATAAATGAAGTTTCCTCCTTCTGAACATCCACACACCAAGGAGGTCCTAGAAAGCCAAATCCAACAGGATGAAAGGATGGATCTCATTCTTCAACTAATTGCTCAATTGAAAGAAATGGAGAATGCATTGGAAAATTTAATACAATTGAAACAGGCCATCGTTAAGACAGATATTTCCATTGCTATCCCTACAGTCATTACAATAGTTCCTTCCACTTGGTAGCTTCATTGGCCCCAATAGCTCTAGTAGCTACAACACTTCCAAGTGCATAAGCAACTACATCAACAATAGGTTCAACAACAACAGCTCATCCAAGCGATGAAGTAAGTAAACTGGTCAAAGCCATGGAGGACATGTCCATTCAGACCACTGAAATAGATAGACTCAAAGAATAGATGAAAAGTCTAGAGGATGAGAAGAAGATGGCTCAAATCATGCATAAAAATGAAGTACAAAAGTCAAACAAGTTGACTGAGAGGATAAAGAACTTAGAAAAAGAAATTAACATTGAAGGAGCCACTTTCCCAAGAAAAAGAGTAGCTATGGGCCAATATCATTGACTCTGTTAGTGATATTTGGCCATCTATACAAGTTATCTTTGAAGAAAATGATTTAGTTAAAGAGGCTAGTGAAGAAATTCAAAGGGTCAAGGCTGAACTTGAAAATATGTGAGAAGAAGCATCAAGAATAATCTAATTCCTTAACTCAAAGAATAAATATGAATTGTTGGAGCTTGGCATAGTTGATAGAACTGGCACTATACTAGAGGTGAAAAAGGTAATCACCAAGAGGAACTTGATGATGCATCTTGAGGAAAATGCCAAACCATGGAGCTAGCTATAGGCAAGTTCATGGTAAAATTTCATTCTTTGAGGAAGAAAGTTCTACCTAATCCATTAGTAATAAATGATAAGTTAATTCCACATGAAGAATATAACAAGAGAATCACAGAAGTGGCAAAGGAGCAAGCCAATAGTTCCTCTATGAGACGGATGCCTATAGGAAAGTTTCTGTACCAGTGTTTTGAGGACCGCTTTTACCTCCAACATTAGGTAAAACATCTTTTTGTAAAGAAACCCACCTTTGCAAAATACACAGAAGAATGGTAAATATTAAATTACCAGATATAAAAACTTTGGAAAAGTTAAATGATTTAGTATGAAAATGCAAGGTGAACAGTGGATACACAACAATGAAAGAAAAGTAGCAGATCAAATAAGTCAAAGAGTATCAGATGAAAGAGTATCATCCAAAAGGAAAAGCAAAAGAATGGTCAAAGTGGAAGACAAACAACAAAAGAGTAAAAGTAGTGTAATATCAAAGAAGAGCCAATAGAAAAAACAATAAAAGAGGGACAACTTGCATCAGTTACATATTTGTCTCTATCTTCTTGAATGAAGATGTTTCTTTTACCTTGAATAATTACTAAATCAGTTTAGGCTATTTTGTAATAGTTTTTGTATAAACCCTTCATAATTTGAAGTATAGGGTGTGGATTGCTAAAGGAATTGCATTACAGGATTCATGTGTTGGGCCACTTCAGTGAAGTATTTTCTGTTTGTCAAATTTTCATAATTTTCATGCAAACAATTATTGACTTAAATTTTTGATATTTTTTATTATCCTAGAAGTTAGTTCAGATAACAAAGAAATATTCCACAATAATATTATCCATTGGAGTCAAGTTGCTTCATTAGATCTCACAATAAAATTAGTACATGCTTCCTTATAAACAAAAAATTCCTTGTGCTTTATGATCCCTAACGGGATGTTCAGTATTAGATTATGTTCTAACTATCCTAACTTTTATATTTTTTGTGGTAGCAAGGAGATGATGTATTTTTTCCTCTCTTAATATATTTTATTAGTACTATACTTCAATAACGTGTATTTATGATTCTTCAGTGATATGCCCCATTGAAGTTTTTATGTTATTCCTAGGTCATACATTAACCATTATTGAGGATAGTAATATGATAAAAAAAATCAAGTAGAACTCGGATTTCATAAGAAACAAGTATAACACATCATATTATGAACTTTAAGGAAGAAATCTCCCCTATAAATAATAAGGTATGAAATACATTTACATTACCTTTACCTATTACCTTTATCATGAATATACTGCCACCATCCATTTACCGTAATGGACCCAGCCAGACCAATCAAATGTCATAATCTTACCTACGGTTGTGCTTACTCATGCACCCAGCTTCATCTAAATCTTACATTACCATTTGGGTACAACACATATCTCCTCGAGCTCCATTAAGTTTCCTCTTTTCCCAAACAATTCCCAAGGCTCAAAACATAAAAGGCAACACAGGAGACAAACAAGAAGAAAAACCAATAACAACATGAACTTGAAAAAATGTGGCATGATCATCCACTAGTTAAAACAAAATTTCAAATCAAGCGCGATAAAACAATAAAAGAAAAAATTCACAACACTAAAAACAAACACCATGACTCAATCCCCTTGGTTCCTAAGGAAATCTCAACCTGAACCTTCTACAAGATTTCATGGAAAGTTTCTTTTCTATGCAATCACCTATATCATACTACCATTAACACATAACTTTTAGTGCAACCATAAATATAAAAATACACCAGATGCTTCATCTTGTTGTGCCAAGTATGTTACCTTACGACTGAACACATCCATGGCATCTCTTACGGGACTCCAATTATCTTGAAAAATCCATCTGTAACTAGATACTAGCTAATATACCAATCAATTACATGTTCACGAATCTAGCAGTTATCCACATAATGTAAAACAAAATCAAGGTTAATACGACTCCTTATATATAAAGAATTCGTTCATTAGGAATTAGGGTTTCGAAACATAGCCAAAGGAGTTCTTACCCAATTCTTTTCTTTTACCTTTACCCTGTTGCAACTGAGTCTTACTATATACTGTCACATCACCCAATTGTTAGTTATATAAACACATAAATTATTACCTCATCACCCTAATAACAAGCATGTTTCCTGCAACTTCTCACACATGTCAAACACATGTTCCAAATATCATGACAATCATAACTATCAATTTGCAATCAACTTTCACAAACAATCATGCCATAATCCATAGTCAACTCATAGTCATTAGACATAATTCTACTTCTACAACTATCACCTAATACACCAAAGTACACACCAACTGTCTCAACACATATATGTTCATACAGTCATCTAAAAACAAAATCATTTGAACACATGCTCATATTAAGCAATTCATCAATCATTCAACCACTTGAAAACATACCATGTTAACTAAATTAACTAGAAGACATAATAAGCACCGACATTAAACATCAATAAACAACATAATCAAGAATGAAGCACCAAGTACACTACATAAGCAACCTCATACCTTAGTGTACCTCATGGGAGGCTATCTTGTTTGCACAACCAATCTAGGTTAGCACGATACAACTCCAAAACTTATCAACTCAAACATAAATCATGATATCCATAGCAATAACTAACTAACACGATCACATTATAAGCTTATAAGAATTTGTCATCCATTCATAACAATCACATACGTACGAGCAGTCTAGATTAGTACCACAAGTGCAATAAATCAACTCATAACTAAATATCGCAACCATAATCATCTGCACAGGGAAAGCTAGGTTAACATAATATATAACATTAAGATCTTCAATTAAATGAAAATAACCATCATGCATATGACCAATCCAAATTACAACATCAATATCTCAGTGAAACAACCCTAATCATCAAGTTGTCTAAGATTAGACAACAATAGCATTGTGTACAACTACATGTTACTATCATTCCTGGCTATCCAACACGTGCATATAACCACACCAATCATCTAACACCTTTCATGAATGAGACCATAACATAAAATACATGTTCATAAACCTAATTTATATAACCCTAATGTATATCACAATCCATTAACTAACATACCTACATGCCGAACACCCAATGTCTAGTGTTGCATCCTCATTATGATGATCTACATCTCTTGTTCTATCTCAGCCAACACATTAGCATCTTAAAAACCAATAACATCATGATGACCTAAATTGCATAGAATGACTTCACAAGGAATACATGGCCTACTATTCATGCATAACTATAACCAAGACCATACATGCATAACAACTACATATATAGATATAACACATGAGTACCAAGCCATATACTCATCATTCTAGCTAGAATCCAATTAGCAATGGAGGTTTTGACACGGAGGTGTAACTAAGCTTGGCTGCAATTGGGATGTGAATGGAAGAATGATTAACGAACGAAATGCATGGTCCTTCACTTCCTCTTCAAGGCACCATGTTCAATTTCGTGACACTGTAGAACATGTAATCCAACGATCCCTTAAAATTCACCCCACGATTTTTGACAAATGTAGTGAAATGTGGCTCTATTGTTAGACCATCAATTTTATTCAACATGTCTTCTATGGGAACATTACATCAGGGATAGGAAAGATAAGCATTTTCTTAAGATATTGAATGAGGAAATTGTAGTTTAATAGATGCTCATAATCCAAAATTTCCTATAATTAAACAATAATGTTATTATAATATAATTGTAATGATTTAGACGTTTAAGTTGTTTCTTATTAAATTCATTCTAAAATAATTTTAACTATTTAGATGTTTATAAGTTGTTTCTTATTAAATTATAACCTAATTCAGTTAATCCAACTACTTACAAATAAATTTAAGAAATAATTTTTTAATATGATCTAAAATCAAATTAATGTTTTGTTAAGTGTTAAACATGGTAAAAAAAAATTAAAATCTTATTAACACTTAATATAAACAAAAAAAAGATACAATCACCAAATAAATGATTCTAATAACTTAAATGTCAAGGAAGGAAAGACTGTCAAAACCATTCAGTGCTAATATAGCTACTTACCAGGAAAACAACATATAAATTTCTAAGGTGACTTGAAACATTGTTTTAGTGTTTTCATTTACACTTTTATTTTTTTCTAAATTTCATTAACTATAATTTTAAAAACATGAAAATGATTGAAATAATAAAATTAAAAATATACTAAAATATATATAAATTAACTTATTTCTTTTAAATTGCAATGACCAAAACTATTGGAAAAATTAATATATATTTTTCATAAATCATAATAATGGAATAACATGTTTTCAATAATCAAATTTCTAAATAAGAATAACATGTTTTTAAATAATCACATCAATTAAAAATCTAAATTAATGGAGGATTGATTCTATCTCATCTCAGCTTTCTCATCTATATAAAAGGTTTAAAAACAGAAATTACTACACAATTTTACAGCGAGTAAAAACCAATTTTTCAGTTGTATATTTCCTTATGCTGCTGGTTTCGATGCGGGCATATATTTAAACTCGGCTGCAATTGGGATACGATTCGAAGAATGATTAACCGAAGGAAGTGCACGGTCCTTCACCTCCTCCTCGTCAATGAACTTCAGTAACGACACCAACTTCAACTTCGTGGCATGGTAGAAAATGTAATCTAACGCTCCGTGAAATTTCCCTCGGCTATTCTGAATGCAGATAGTGAAACGTGGCTCCCCTGTTGGACGATTAATTTTCTTCAACGCTTCTTGTAGGGGAAGATTGCATTGGGAATAGTTGAAATAAGCACTTGCTAAAGGTATTCTATGATGAAACATGAGTTTAATGGATGTATCATAACACAAAATTTCTTCATGTAGGGGATCGACATAGCCTTTGGTAAGAAGTGAGTGGGGAGGGCTTCCGGGCAAAGAATTGAAGTCCCCACATAGTACAACAGGAATATCGTGGACAAACTTCTCCAAATCTTTGAGCAAGTAGTAGACCTGCCATAGCTTTACATCGCTGTTTTTAGGATTTGCATGGATGTGGGTATTGGTTATGCGCAGACGTTCACTAGTTCTTTTGAAGGAAAGGATGACATGCAGGGCAATGTTGTCTTTATATCTCAAATTAATCGAAGACAACGTTGCACAACCATCAACAGTTGGAGTGTTGCCTTCTCTCTGCTTTCGCATAAACATCCCTTCATATCCTTGTTTGGCCAATTCTGGATGGAAAAAATCAGAGAAATGGTTCTGTTGGACTTCTTGGAGGCAAATGATGTCAGCATTACACTGTAATATTTCTTTCAACAATTTTTCTCTGCAATTTTCCCAACTGAGCGCGAACGAAGGACAGTTGGGGAACTGCTCTGAAGTAGCATACACGTCGGCCAGAATGTTGTATGTCACAACTCTGAATGATGGACCCCTCAAACTTCTATCATACCTGTCGCTGTAAAGTTGAAATAACTGGCTCAGTAACAAAAAACCCCTTTCCTTCGATTTCTAGAAGTAATACCTTGCCTACGTCCTGGGTGTTGGGTTTATAATACTCTCAGGTAGACAACAACATATGAGTGTTGCTTGGAGAAATGCATTCATCAACACTATGGACGAAATACCATCTCTGCCTCCTTAAATCCTCATCATCATCGCTGAAATGACTGTCTACCACGTCTTTAATACTAAACGTTATATCAACAATAGGTTCTACGGAAACCCTTTTCAATTCATTTTTGCCGGTAACTGTAATTCCCCTTCGGTAACAACTACTTCTCCTCCTACGCTGTACCAGCTTTACCGTTGTTACCCCTTTCAAACAAGCTTTCTTAGCCTTACGAGTTCGACTTCTTATGAACTCAACTTTTTGATAAGCCGTACCAGTCAACCTTTTTTTTTTGTTAAGATAGCGCGCTTTATATGCTCTGCTCTATAAACGGAAGAGATGGATCCGTGCTTTTACCGGCTCCTAAACAAACATAAGAGATGGACTAGTGCTCCATAAGGTTTTTATATATATAGCTTTTTGTATATATGTTAAACCCAAAAAAAACTATTGAATTCCGAGTTTGTTTAAAACGTCGGCATTTGGATAATTCGGTAAGAATGAAATATTAAAAAAAAAACATATTTCTGAAAAGAAGTGTGATTTCTTACCGTCTTGGTTGACCAAATGATGGAATTAGTCGCCATTTTATTAATAATGTTACTGAATAAATAATTCGGTTTATATTAAGAAAAAAAATAGTTTTTATATTATATTATTTATTAATAACTAAGGTATATAAGCAAGACAATATTTTTTTCATTTTCTATTTCAAATTTCATATAAACAAAATGATAGAAAATTACTTTATCTTTATATTAATATATATATATATATAATATATATATATATTATATATATATATATTATATCATTACTAAATTAAAGAAAAAAAATGTAACAATATTTTTAACCATATAACTTATATTGTATGACAATTGTTCATATTGTTCATATCCTCTAGTGACCCAGGGGCATTTCAATTAATTACATTGGAACACCCCTATATTTGCATCCAAATCATGTTTACCATTCATTATCACAATATAGTGCATACCATACTCTAAGGATGGAATTGAGAAGTTTGGAGATCCTTTAGAATCTTTAACGTGGTACTTGTACCAAAACAACTTTCGTTTTTGTAAATTAAGGTTTACATTTTCAATGGTTTCTTCTTTCAATTTCAAGTTGGCTTACACAGGATGATAGAACAAACTTTATTTTGTTCAAGCTTATGGAAATGATTTTGTTTACTTTTATGCAATTGAACTAGCTTTATTTGTCTGTTTTCCTTTCCTACCATTAGAATAGGGTTATTTGTTGTTCTTTACCTTTCTTTCAATAAAGTACATTTGCTTTCTATTATTTTGTGTAAATAAAGTAGGTTTATTGTTTGCCATTTATTTTTCTACAAAATTAGAGTATGTTTACTTGTTTTTTCCTAAACTTTCTAAGTATAGAAAAAGAGGTCATTGCACAACATAGTTTCACTTTAATTTTTTTACATAATCCTTAGGGTTTGTTTATTTATTTTTATTTCATTTTTTTAAGAATAAGATGTAAATTATTTCAACATTTTTTGTGTAATATTTTCTAATTATTTGTACAACATAATAGTTCCCCATCTTAAAATGTAAAGAAATTAAGTACTTTAATGAAATATTTTTTGTGTCTCTCATAAAAACTTCATCTTTATAAATCCTACTTTACTTAGTAAATGTTATTTAATTATAATGAATAAGATAATGAATATTCACGAAAAGAAAACATAACGTATTTAAAAACTGATTTAGTGAGGTAAACTAACTTAATCTATAAATTAGTATATCAAGCTTAAAAAACATTAGGTACCAAATGAAATGAATTTTTAACTCGATCCAACAATATAATTTTAAACAAGATCATTATTTATTATTATTTAAAATGCACTTTTAAATGGATAAATGGATTCAACACCCTAACAACACTAATGAACTTGATATGTTTTAGGAGAGATGCTCATTTTACATCTTTTTATATGGAGGGAAATGTGTAATTTTTTCCATATTCAAAGTGGAGTTGTCTTTAGAAATTAAAAAAAAAGAAAAATTCTTAAGGTGATATATAATAAAGATAAAAAAAAATAGACATATTTGGTTAGTTTTAATTAAAAGTATTATAAAACTAGCCTCATTCTAACTATGCTTTCCTTATTGGTTGTTAATATTACAACCCAATACAAGAGAGATATGTTAAAAATATTTCATGCTCACTCTCCATTATAAATAAAACATTTCCATATCCATGTGAAATAAGTTATTTGAAAATTATTTTAAGGGAATTAAAACAAAAGCCAAATAAAGAATTGATATTATTTATATGTTTTTTATGTTAGTTGATACACTAACAAATAATTTTAATATTAGTATTAACTAATTTATCTTATAGTAACTTTTAAAAAATAATAAACATATATGTATATATACGAACAACAGTAAAAAAATTTCAAACATTCAAAGAGAAGTAGTAATTGAAAGTAAAAATATCGCAATATATTAATGGAAAAAATCTTTAATGTGACAATGTAATCCATAAATAAATTATCACAATGATCAAGTTAACTAAAATCATTTCAAGTTCACCAATTTACATATTATATATGGTTTATAATAATAATAATAATAATAACCATCTTGGATCCATCCTAGAGGTATAATTCAAGCTCTTCTATGCTCTAAAATCCATGTTGGACATTCTCTGGCTTGTTTTGTGATCAAGGATAGATGTTCTATATGAGCGACAGTAAGGGCTACGCCATGTTTCTTTACCTCTATGCAGCTATGCTACTCTATCTGTTCCACTATATTTCTCTGTTCTCTAGGTTACACACAATTTTGACTCCCTTTGTCAAGGAAACAACAGTTTGTAATAGAATTATGTAACTTCTCATTTATAATGATGAAATTCTAGTTTTGGAATTATAATTATATTTGAAATAGATTTTTAGGTTAATACAAATATATATACAATTCATTTATGATTATTTGAATTTTGAATTCCAGATTTAATTATTTTAGTTTTATTATAAATTTAAATTTGATTTCATCAAAATTTGAAAAACTTAAAGTAATATAAATAGATTGGAAAAAATGTAGAGCTTGAGAAAGTATTAAAGTCCATCTTTACAAATCTCATGGAAATTTTCAAAAACGTGTTTCTCTTTCAATTCCTTCAACAATTTTGTAGGAAACTTTATTTCTACGTGGAGTGCTTTGAAAGGAAAATTAGAACTAAGGAGCATGAGATAACTAATTAGTATCATTTTTGAAGGATGTTCTATGCTAAAACTTTATTAGTTAAAAGTGAACTTGTGAAGATTTTTATTTGAATTTCCAAAGAATCTTTAGTCCCTTGTTTGTGGGTTGTTGATATCATCAATTGGAAATGATTTGATATCATAGCCTAGGCTCATATACGCTTCTAAGATTCAATAACTAAACGGTTCCATCCTCATTATTCAAATTTACTATACTTATCATAGATTATGGAAATTTGATATTTTCAACATCCTTGAGTTCAAAATATTCATATTTTGGCTTCAACTTGATATTCTTATAATTTATCCAAAATCATTCGAGGCGAGTCAATATGATCTAACCCGCAATAGGTCACTATGATCTAATCCACAACATACTGATAAAAAACATAATGATACAAATGTTTGCTAGAGTTGGAATTGAGGAAGCAATGTAAATGTGATCTGAATGACACCCAAGAAAGCTATATCAATCGCAAGAAATCTCGAATCCAAATAAAGTTGGCATATACAAATAGGATGTGGATAAATTCCAACCATTCAAGTAGGAAAATACTTCAAACACAAGAGTTTCAAGAGAAAATACATATCGATGTCTAACCAAAAGACCAAATCATGGTCTTAGCTACCTCTACAATCAATTCTTTTGAAACCACACTAAATAACAAAAAAGGATCATCATTTTTCCAGGTATTCTTGAAAGAACCAGATTGACCTTATCATTAAGCTCTGTACGATGTTTATATAAGGTTAATTAACTAAATTAAAAAAATGAAAAACAAACAAACAAACGAACAAACTTGCCAAACTAAAGAAACCCATTGTGCATCTGAACGGTTCCTTTCCTACAAACTATGTTCACGCTTCCCACTATTCCATAGATTTTAACCCTATTCCTAAAGCCAGATAAATAATATTTAAAATAGAAATAAACAAAATTATGGCTTCCTAGAGCATTCTAAATGAGAAACCACTACAAACCCCTCACCTGGACATTGACCACCTCCCATTGGCCGACAGAGATTTCCAAATTAAAGACACATCCACTTCTAGCCATATATTAAAACTCCACTGATGGAGTAAACATAAATTCCTTAACAATAATGATTCCATTCACTTGCAGGAATAAAATTTTCCCAAATACTTGTTCCCACATGTATACATATTCCCAGAAATCATCCATTCCTACCAAGCTTGCTATATTCCATGTCCAAGAGCCACAGTCTGTCCTGACCAACAGATTGTATTCATCATTACTTTAGAGTTAGAAAATCAAATGCTACAGGTCTAGCCAAGATGAAATGAAACCTCATTTTCCATTGAAAACCTACTTGAACTTTACATAAAGATGGACATTCTCAAGAAGATTATCATACTCCTATAGATAGTCCTCCATACTCTACCACCATTTCTGTCAGAGGGAAAGACAAATTGTAACCATGCTATCTTGTATCCTTGGGTATACTATTGATGAATTTGTAGATGAACTTGCACTTCCCTTCCTCTCTATCTTTTGCCCAGGCAAGCCTCCAACATCAGTCTTCAATTTTTCCCAGTTCTTGGTAGAAAAAATCCATGATCAATTGATCAGAATGCCAAATGAAATAGTATTCAAATACTCTTCAATATTGTTCCACATGTTCCTATATTTCCAGTCGGACAAGTTTCCAATTAGCATCCAAAAATTGAACACTAAGGACCAACCAAGAGCTATCATCTTTAGGACACCATTGATCCAAAAATATTCCACTTTTTTTAGTTATAAGGAGTTCATTGATTCCTTTGTTCATCTAGTTCTAAATATGCTAACCAGTAGATATCAACCCAGGATTAGTTATGAGATAAAAAGAGTTTTGCAGTTATCTAAAAACAGTGGAGTAGGAGACTGGTATCTATACCAGGACCACACTGAAACCGAGATATATGGAAGCCATCTCACTCCTTACATGCTACCTAGATATCTCCCCATCAGAATATTTGGATTAGAATATTTCAGGCAAATCATAAACACATATGATCTCAATTTTATGTCATCTAGGAAGAAAACATAGTTCAAGATAAAAAAACTGTTGAGCCTTATTATTTGTAATAATAGGGAAGTTGGACAAGAAGATGAGAAAATTTTACAGCAAATGAAGTTTAGTAGCAGTTTCAAGTGGCAATATGAGCCTAATGGATTCATAAACAAATTAATGTTCAAATTAAAATTAAGCCCTTTTATTCATGAGTCGAAGCAAGACATTGAAAAATATGCCAACCAGTAATAGTGGTTGGAAAATACCTTAATAGATGTTGAAAATCAAATAGATACTAGTTCCTTTATGCAAATTCCAACCCTACAGGAACAAATGGGTATTAGTCACATTCTACAGATTCCAGCCATCCAGGATAGAAATGTAAAAATAACTAGGGAAGAATGTTTTAGCTCTAAAATGGATACTACAGATGATAGGTTTGAAATCAGGTACAGGAAGAAGCCCAAGCTTAATCATGTAAATGAGAAAGAAGAGACCATTGAGAGAGTTGAAATCATTAATACTGAGGCAATGGTTAAAAACAATAAAGCTCTAGCAGTTTCAGAGGAAACTCATCAACCTTCCACCTCAAATACACAGATTATTGAAAAACAACTTAGTATTGAAGTCACTTCATCCAGCAGACCAGTGGATAAAGAGAAAGATATTAAAGAGAAGTACAAAGAAATCATGTTGAGGAATGAGGCATTGAAGGCTGAGACATATGCTTAGTACTTCAAACCGACTCTTAGAAACCAAAAGAGGTTGACGTTAGCTTTTGACATTAAAACTAGTAAAATGCAAATGATCTTTTTGTAGCCTACATTCTAGCAGCCTAAATCATCAGCAGATTATAGGAAGACGGAGTTTGAATTTTTTGCTAGGGATGTTCACCCTATTGATCAAATTGAATTTCATCAGTAGGAAAGTTAAATGATTTACATGAAAATGACTAATAAGGCAATAACTATGTAGAAACTTCAAAGTTCTCTAAACAACATCACAACACAATTTAAGCTATAAAAGACATCCTCACAGGCCAATGATAATAGAATCAAGTCACTGGAGCACTTGGTGATTGAGATTGGATATAATCGAAATGACACCAAGGCAGCAGAACAGCTCATAAAGAAGAAAAATGAAGACATTGATGCTTTGAAGAAATAAATGAAGTTTCCTCCTTCTGAATATCCACACACCAAGGAGGTCCTAGAAAGCCAAATCCAACAGGATGAAAGGATGGATCTCATTCTTCAACTAATTGCTCAATTGAAAGAAATGGAGAATGAATTGGACAATTTAATACAATTGAAACAGGCCATCATTAAGACAGATATTTCCATTGCTATCCCTACAGTCACTACAATATTTCCTTCCACTTGGTAGCTTCATTGGCCCCAATAGCTCTAGTAGCTACAACACTTCCAACTACATAAGAAACTACATCAACAATAGGTTCAACAACAACAGCTCATCCAAGCGATGAAGTAAGTAAACTGGTCAAAGCCATGGAGGACATGTCCATTCAGACCACTGAAATAGATAGACTCAAAGAATAGATGAAAAGTCTAGAGGATGAGAAGAAGATGGCTCAAATCATGCATAAAAGTGAAGTACAAAAGCCAAACAGGTTGACTGAGAGGATAAAGAACTTAGAAAAAGAAAGTAACATTGAAGGAGCCACTTACCCAAGAAAAAGAGTAGCTATGGGCCAATATCATTGACTATGTTAGTGATATTTTGCCATCTATATAAGTTATCTTTGAAGAAAATGATTGTTAAAGAGGCTAGTGAAGAAATTCAAAGGGTCAAGGCTGAACTTGGAAATATGTGAGATGAAGCCTCAAGAATAATCTAATTCCTTAACTCAAAGAATAAATATGAATTGCTGGAGCTTGGCATAGCTGATACAACTGGCACTATACTAGAGGTGAAAAAGGTAATCACCAAGAGGAACTTGATGATGCATCTTGAGGAAAAATGCCAAACCATGGAGCTAGCTATAGGCAAGTTCATGGTAAAATTTCATGCTTTGAGGAAGAAATTTCTACCTAATCCATTAGTAATAAATGATAGGTTAATTCCACATGAAGACTATAACAAGAGAATCAGAGAAGTGGCAAAGGAGCAAGCCAATAGTTCCTCTATGAGACGGATGCCTATAGGAAAGTTTCTGTACCAGTCTTTTGAGGACCGCTTTTACCTCCAACATTAGGTAAAACATCTTTTTGTAAAGAAACCCACCTTTGCAAAATACACAGAAGAATGGTAAATATTAAATTACCAGATATAAAAACTTGGGAAAAGTTAAATGATTTAGTATGAAAATGCAAGGTGAACAGTGGATACACAACAATGAAAGAAAAGTAGCAGATCAAATAAGTCAAAGAGTATTAGATGAAAGAGTATCAACCAAAAGGAAAAGCAAAAGAATGGTCAAAGTGGAAGACAAACAACAAAAGAGTAAAAGTAGTGTAATATCAAAGAAGAGCCAACAAAAAAAAAAATAAAAGAGGGACAACTTGCATCAGTTACATATTTGTCTCTATCTTCTTGCATGAAGATTTTTATTTTTCCTTCAATAATTACTAAATCCGTTTAGGTTATTTTGTAATAGTTTTTGTATAAACCCTTCATAATTTGAAGTTTAGGGTGTGGATTTCTAAAGGATTTGAATTACAGGATTCATGTGTTGGGCCACTTCAGTGAAGTATTTTCTATTTGTCAAATTTTCATAATTTTCATGCAAACAATTATTGACTTAAATTTTTGATATTTTTTATTATCCTAGAAGTTAGTTCAGATAACAAAGAAATATTCCACAATAATATTATCCATTGGAGTCAAGTTGCTTCATTAGATCTCACAATAAAATTAGTACATGCTTCCTTATAAACAAAAAATTCCTTGTGCTTTATGATCCCTAATGGGATGTTCAGTATTAGATTATGTTCTAACTATACTAACTTTTATATGTTTTGTGGTAGCAAGGAGATGATGTGTTTTTTCCTCTCTTAATATATTTTATTAGTACTATACTTCAATAATGTGTATTTATGATTCTTCAGTGATGTGCCCCATTGAAGTTTTTATGTTATTCCTAGGTCATACATTAACCATTATTGAGGATAGTAATATGATCAAAAAAATCAAGTAGAACTCGGATTTCATAAGAAACAAGTATAACACATCACATTATGAACTTTAAGGATGAAATCACCCCTATAAATAATAAGGTCTGAAATCCATTTACATTACCTTTCCCTATTACCTTTATCATGAATATACTGCCACCATCCATTTACCATAATGGACCCAGCCAGTCCAATCAACTGTCATAATCTTACCTTCGGTTGTGCTTACTCATGCACCCAGCTTCATCCAAATCTTAAATTACCATTCGGGTACACCACATCTCTCCTCAAGCTCCATTAAGTTTCCTCTTTTCCCAAACAATTCCCAATGCTCAAAATATAAAAGGCAACACAGGAAACAAACAAGAAGAAAAACCAATAACAACATGAATTTGAAAAAAATTGGCATGATCATCCACTAGATAAAACAAAATTGCAAATCAAGCACGATAAAACAATAAAATAAAAAATTCACAAGACTAAAAACAAACACCATGACTCAATCCCCTTGGTTCCTAAGGAAATCTCAACCTGAACCTTCTTCAAGATTTCATGGAAAGTTTCTTTTCTATGCAATCCCCTATATCATACTACCATTAACACATAATTTTTAGTGCAACCATAAACATAAAAATACACCAGATGCTTCATCTTGTTGTGCCAAGTATGTTACCTTGCGACTGAACACATCCATGCCATCTCTTAAGGGACTCCAATTATCTTGAAAAATCCATCTATAACTAGAGACTAGCTAATATACCAATCAATTACATGTTCACGAATCTAGCAGTTATCCACATAATGTCAAACAAAATCAAGGTTAATATGACTCCTTATATGTAAAGAATTCGTTCATTAGGAATTAGGGTTTCGAAACATAGCCAAAGGAATTCTTACCCAATTCTTTTCTTTTACCTTTACCCTGTTGCAACTGAGTCTTACTATATACTTTCACATCACCCAATTGTTAGTTATATAAAAACATAAATTATTACCTCATCACCCGAATAACAAGCATGTTTCCTGCAACTTCTCACACATGTCAAACACATGTTCCAAATATCATGACAATCATAACTATCAATTTGCAATCAACTTTCACAAACAATCATGCCATAATCCATAGTCAATTCATAGTCATTAGACATAATTCTACTTCTACAACTATCACCTAATACACCAAAGTACATACCAACTGTCTCAACACATATATGTTCGTACAGTCATCTAAAAACAAAATCATTTCAACACATGCTCATATTAAGCAATTCATCAATCATTCAACCACTTGAAAACATACCATGTTAACTAAATTAACTAGAAGACATAATAAGCACCAACATTAAACATCAATAAACAACATAATCAAGAATGAAGCACCAAGTACAGTACATAAGCAACCTCATACCTTAGTGTACCTCATGGGAGGCTATCTTGTCTGCATAATCAATCTAGGTTAGCACGATACAACTCCACAACTTATCAACTCAAACATAAATCATGATATCCATAGCAATAACTAACTAACACAATCACATTATAATCTTATAAGCATTTGTCATCCATTCCTAACAATCACATATGTATGAGCAGTCTAGATTAGTACCACAAGTGCAACACAATAAATCAACTCATAACTAAATATCGCAACCATAATCATCTGCACAGGTCAAGCTAGGTTAACATAATATATATAACATTAAGATCTTCAATTAAATGAAAATAACCATCATGCATATGACCAATCCAAATTACAACATCAATATCTCAATGAAACAACCATAATCATCAAGTTGTCTAACATAAGACAACAATAGCATTATGTACAACTACATGTTACTATCATTCATGGCTATCCGACACGTGCATATAACCACACTAATCATCTAACACCTATCATGAATGAGACCATTGTATATCACAATCCATTAACTAACATACCTACATGCCGAACACCCAATTTCTAGTGTTGCATCCTAAATTGCATACAATGACTTCACAAGGAATACATGGCCTACTATTCATGCATAACTATAACCAAGACCATACATGCATAACAACTACATATATACATATAACACATGAGTACCAAGCCATATACCTATCATTCTAGCTAGAATCCAGTTATCAATGCATGATGATACCAACTACAGAAACGATGAAAGCAACCATTACTCCACTATACGCATTTCCACATGCAACCATCAACATGCGTAAGTAATGCATAATGAGGTATACATAATCATAAATGCAGGTAGTCGAGCATAGGTGATCAATTATTGTAATCAACCTACAAGACTGACACATGTAACTTAACCTTCAAGGGCTTAATTATGTGACATAAAATCAACATTTAAGCAATATATAACCATATACAATGAGTGACTTACTCATGACACATTCATTCCACTAAATCAATATCAAATTCTCCATGATAACCATACTACAGCCATAATCAATCATCAAGCAAGTGCAAGAAGCACATGAAATGCAAGTGTAAGAGATACACATGCGATTGACATGCATGCGTGACTGACACACACTACCCAAGGGGAGCACAACCACACTTTGATACCACTTTGTAACACCCTCCTCCCATATCTACCCAAGCAACCAGCTAGCCGGGGTAAACATGCGACAAGATGCCACGATGGAAAAGATTCAACCTCCTTGGTGACTTTAAGGAAATGGAATCTAAATGTAATCTACAGGTGTAAGTAACATAACTAAGTGTAGGGATCTCATAAGTATCTGAGAATCACTATGAACCATTGCTCGCTCATGCCATTTACTGCATTACCCTCCATTAAGTCATAGACACATTATCCATTGACATACAAGTAAAAACATGCTAAGAGGCATACATACATGTTGTCATAAAATGTGCATATAACCAACATAATAAGAACCAATATACAATAAACATGTAAGCCATTAAATCCATAAATACATCAATACCTTTACACATGAAAATCGAGGGAATGGATTTCTTATTAATGAATGCAATGAACCAACTGGAGATGGTACTACCATGTTCCACCCAACCATAGGATGGCTGAGTCAAATATCTCTTGAACCTTCCACTACCATGGCATACTCAAAGCATGAATGTGGTATCTCATACAACACATTAATCAAGACTCATCCAGGGATTCGAGAGGCCATCCACCTCAACCCATCAAATAGTGATTCCGCCTCATGGTTGGACATGTTAGCACTCTGTAATTTTCTGAGGTTGCAGAAGAGAATCACAAAGGTAACCAAAAACCAAATTTCGAAGCTAATATCTAGCCCTTCCAACTTCAGAGAGGGCTCTCGGAAGCCACATTTTAAGACACAGACTAAAAATAGGAAAGTTCAGGCAAAATATGCTTGCAAATATTCACCCAAATTTCCCAAACCATAATAGATGTTTAAAAACTAGGAGAGGTTTTTGTAAATGAGGATGTTCACAGAAAAAAAAACCTTTCGATTTTTTAAAATTTGTAATCAGAGGTTTGTAAAACATGTTTTAAATTACTATGGTGTATAGGAAAAAACATAGTTTAACTGACCATGAAACAAGCATATGACGTGGAGGCATGAGGTGGCATGGAGGTGGGGGATGATGTGGAGGAAAATTGTTGGTGGAAAGGAAGTGGAGTCCACAAGGGTGATGTGGAGAAATGATGTGGAGACGAGTGCGGAAAACAATCCAAGTGGCAAGCAGTGAGTGGTGCGGGAGTGGCAATGAGGTTAAATATTGGTTTGATCCCAAACTTGCAACCTATTCTACCATAAAATATTTGTTACTGGAAAACTCTCAAACTGAAATCAAAACCATTTTGCACACTGAAATATGAAATATACACTAAACTAAAAGCTTTACTACAAACTGAAATTTGATAGAATGTAGAAAAAATGCTCAAAGCACTAAGCTTATTTGCACATTGCTACCTACCCTATACTGTTGAAAATTATGTTGAATCAAATAATGCAAAGACGCCAATGAAGCCAGTCAAGTAGCTACTAAAACAAGTGAGATGCTTGACAATTCGTTAGTACAATCAAAAGGACAACTTGATTTTTTGTCCAGAAAATCAAAGTTGTAGAATGTAATGGCAACTACTGTTGGATCTGATTATGGAAATATGTTTGAGCTCTTGAGCTAAAAAGAACCTCCATGTAGTTTGTTACAGGATCAGTAAAGGCATGATCAGTTAGTTTACCTTGCATGCCCTTATTATCTGATTGAGCATGTAATATCATAAGTTGTATTCTCGACGTTAACCCCTAATCCCCACTGTTCTTTTTCAGACTTATGTTCGAAAAAAAAACTCTCATCAATCTGCAAATCAAAAGGAAATATAATATCCTTTTGTTATGTAGAAGGAATATTTTCTAAGAACTATTTAGGATCTTGGAAACTATGTGGCTCAATCTGAAAATCCAAAAGTTCAATACCCTTCTCGAATATTTCAGCAATTAACTCAAGAAAACAAATTTTACCTTCGACAGGAATTTTCCTCGTTTTCAAATTTGTTAACATATCCCTGAATTCTTTTAAAACACAACCATACCTAGGGTTTACCACATACCCTATCATGTTTCTTAGCAAGAAACCTGATCAATATGTAGTGGAGTTGCCATGTGTTTTCTGCAAATATGGATTCTTTAATAGTGGTGTCACCCTGAAAATTTTGAAGCTCTGGATGATTGAACGTGGAGTTGTCGGGTGAATGGTACAACCTTCTAGTGTCTGATCACTATCCACGATTAGTAATTAAATCTAGAACTTGATAACTAGGTGCATCCCCAGTATGATCGCCAAAATGTTACCACTCAGTAATTTTCTCAGGTTGTACAAGGAAATCCCAAAGGTAACCACAAACCAACTTTCGAAGCTGGGATCTAGCCTTGTCAACTTGAGAGAGTGTTCTCTCTATAACATTTAACTTTGTTGGATTGAATATTAGGCTAGCTATGATGTTTAAGGTTTGATTTGTATTTGAATGGTTGGTTGATAACTAGATTACCATTGGGCTATGGGGTCTATTACATAAAATATAGATTGATTGTAGTATCTATAAATAGATCTCATAGGGTAGGGTAGCCAAACTGAATGGATTCTTTAAGGTTTGTGAAATGGAGAAGAAGAATAGATTTAAGACTCACTTTAGATATAAATCATTATTACCTGAAATCTATATTTAAAGATCAAAAGAAAACATCAAAATTATTCATAGCCGGATGGATAGTCTAAATTTAAACAAATTATTCCCTTGACTTATCTTTTGAATAATTCATATTTGAAAACAAATATGTTATAAACAGAGAAATATGAACACATAAGATGATAGATACACTTCATCAACAACTTGACATAAGAATCCTGTGAAAGAGCTTCTGTATTACTAGTAAATATGTTGATACTTCATAAATATAGAATAGATTTCTTGGTATAACAACCAAATTCCCTTACTTCAAATGATGAATTATTTATAAAATTTATAAACATTAATATTTTGAAAAAATATCAAGATTTGTTACAAATATCTCAAGTTGTATTTACGCAGATAGAATTGAGATATAGGACACTCAAAACTAATGAATCTACTTGGCACTATCTTTGTGGATTGTTAGTGACAAAGAAGAGCAATTAGAATTTGATATCAACTCTTATTTGATGCGGTGGCATCCAAGTGACTAACTGTCTTTGAGCTTTTTCCTCCCGAAATTCTGAACAATGGAGTCCTGTAATCCCTTTGAATATCCCAAAGCATAAGATATGTTATAAAACCAAGAGAGGTTTTTCTAAATGATGATGTTGGAAGAAAAAACTGCTTTCTGTCTTTGAAAATTCATTTCCACCTTCTCGGAAACCGCATTTGAAAACACACGCTAAAAACAAGAAAATTCAGGTAAATATGCTTGCAAAGATTCATCTGAATTTCCAAAACCATAATAGATGTTAGAAATATGAGAGAGGTTTTTGTAAAAGAGGATCCTATCATAAGAAACCTCTTTAATTTTTAAAAATTCGTTCTCAGCGATTTCTAATCCATTCTTTAAATTACTGTGTTCGATAGGAAAAATCATAATTTAACTGGCCATGAAACAAACATATGACATGGAGGTGGGAGGTCACATGGAGGTGGGAGAGGATGTGGAGACACATGGTTGGTGGAGAGGAAGTGGATTCCGCAAGGGTGATGTGGAGAAATGATGCGGAGCTGAGTGGGGAAAATAGTCCAAGTGGCAGGTAGTGAGTGGTGTGGGAGTGACAACGAGGTTGAATGTTTGCAGGAGGAAGGGGAATGGAGGTTTAGTGCAAGTGGGGGGTGACATTAGAGGGAAGGTAGGTTACGGCGGGAATGGTGGAAACCGCTTTTGGAGGGGGGTCAGAGCTTTTTGTGGTCTTAAGACGGGGGGGGTCTAAAATCATGAGGGAAAGGCACATAGTAGTGGGGAAAATATTTTTCGGACCCCCCCTCACCATTAAAGAGAATCATAGCAGGAGGGGGGGTATGAAAATACGTTGGATCCATCTGATGAAAAAGGTAATGTGATTGGGGGCAGGGAATATGTGAGCTATTTAACCACATATGACAAATCTCCATTTGTCGTTTTCAACTCTACACTAAAATCGAAGGTATAGTACTATTTCCTTATTAAAATTCATTTAATCACATTTAAATGATGTGGTTAATTTAACCTAAACATGCTTAATTATCCTATAATGCTGCATTTTGACTTGCAAACATATTTTTTTATTTTCTTAAGGTTTTGACTCTTTTTGGAAATAATTTACAACATGGAATATTATTTACAACATTTCAAACATAATAACTATCAGTTATAATCAAAGGATCCTATAAAAATTATATGACCCTAACAGGACATCACCAAAAAAACCATCATCAGATTGGTCTCCATCCAAGCCTTCCAGGGCTTCCAGAGAATCTCTCCAACCAAGTCTTCCAAAACTAGTAACTCAACCCACAACTTATATAGGGATTCCAAAGTGTTTGTTCAACCAAGGCTTCTAGGACTAGTAACTCAAGCCACCAAGGGCTTCCATAGCTTTTTTCGAACCAGGGCTTCTAGGACTAATAACTCAATCGAAGTTGTTACAGGGCTTCCACATCATTTGTTCAACCAAGGCTTCGAGGACTATTAACTCAACCCAAGCTAAGGAAACATGAGAACCAAAAAATTCAAAACAATGAAAGTAAATCGACAATCACCGTGGTTATCCAGAAAATTACAAGGCTCCAATGAATCCAAGTATGCCACACCCTCCAAGAGTGCTCCAAGAAAACTCTAAGTTTCCAAGAGTATAAGAGAGATCTAAAACTACCAAGGAAATCTAACCAGCAGACACACTAAGCCTAGCCTAAACAAATGGTTCTGGTCGGGTAGTGTATCGAAAGGATTGGTTGTCTCTCTTGTCCACCATTCGCAGGAAAAGAGGGGGTTTTTCTGACATGTTCTTCGTGACCGAATGCCAATTAGCGTCTTCTGGGCCTTACCTTTAACTGCTTTGTTTGGGCCCTACCTTCTAAGTAGTTAGCTTCAGTGATACTTTCCAACTGATTCTTAGAAGACTTTTTATGTATGAAGCCTGTATTTTATTCATTTTCCATTATTTTCATCAATTTTCCTCCTCACATGCAACATGTGACCTTTCATCTCTTTTTGCTCATAATTTCCATTATTTTCCTTCATTTTCCTCCTCACATGCAAACTGTGACCTTTCAGCTACTTTTTCTCCTATTTTCCATTATTTTCCTCCTCGCATGCAACATGTGACCTTTCACCTCCTTTCTCTACTAATTTCCATTATTTTCCTTCATTTTCCTCCTCATATGAAACTTTTGACCTTTCTCCTCCTTTTTCTCCTACTTTCCATTAGTTTCATAAATAAATGTGCCAAAATGCCTTTTTTCCTCTTTACTATATTTTTACAACTTGGAATGCATGTCCCGTGGTATTTATATATTTTTACATGGAATTTTCACAAGGGTTGCTAAATTTTCCCTTGAAAACGAACGTATAGTTTTTTTTGTAAGGAAAATAAATGGTTTTGTTTGCCATATATTACACACCTAACCTATATGTTGTTAAAGGTCATGGCCAAAGTGCACCATTTCATAAGAAACTGTCAATCCTACATCATATAACTTCCCTGGTATATTGTATATTGTAGCTTCTATTATGTAACTTCAAGAAAACAACAATTTCTCAATGTTGAGATGAAATTCAATTTATCAAGCCCCTAGAGTAGCTGATTAGAATTTCTTAATTTTGTTATTATCATAAAATGTTACCTTATATATAAGAAAAAGAACATTTTGTTAATACGAAAGGTATCTTGAAACCCTGTAAGAGTCTTACAATATTATACTTTGTTTATTGTTTCACAAATGTATATATTAATATTTACTTACAACATTCAATTATTTCTAGGTATATTTATATATATGTACCTTGTTCTTCTTATATTATTTATTCATAGTTAGATTTCACATCACTTTACACATTTTCTTAAAAAAAAAATTATCTATTTACAATTGAGTACCTAGGAATGGGTACATAAACTTTCTTCTCAAGGAGATTTAGAGAAAATAAATCATTCCAACATATTTACTTATGTAGTTTATGAAACTAAGTCTATCATGAAACACAAAATGGATATAAGATGCTCAAAACGAACGAGAATTAATTTTTCCACTAACCAAATCTCCCCTCTAGCCAATCTCACATCCCACACAACTACCATGACAATGACAATGACTACATAAACAATGGAGATAATATTCTCATAACCAACAAGAATTAATTCTTATACTCGCCAAATCTCCCCTCTAGCCAATTTCACATCCCACATATGAGTCGAGTGGAATGTTACCTAGGGAGAGTCATTGCACGCTTTCTAAGAAAAAAAGAATCATCATCTTGAAAATATAGGATTAAAGAAAGTTCACTTAATTGTAGAAAGATACAATTTAATTTTAGTGATACATAATTTATTTCTAGTGATAATATCCATTTAACTAAGAAAATAATAGGAAAAAGAAAAAGGAAAAAAATACACAATTCTTTTTGCCTATTTTATTTTTATTAAAGAAAAATTAATGTAAATTACGACACAATTTTATCGTGACTATCAAGCGACAACAAGGAACATTTCATTTAATAAGGTTCTTCATTTTTCTATCTGATGTTATGATCATAACTCTTGAGATGCTGATTTCCTTTCATTGTAGGTTTTGATGCGGAGGCGTAACTAAACTTGGGTGCAATTGGGATGTGATTGGAAGAATGATTAACGAATGAAATGCACGGTCCTTCACCTCCTCCTCATCAGTCAGCTATAGTAAAGGTGCTACCTTCAATTTTGTGGCACTGTAGAACATGTAATCCAACAATCCCTAAACATTGCCCCCACGATTTTCAACAAATGTAGTGAAACATGGCTCTCCTGTTTGACCATCAATTTTCTTCAACACATCTTCTATGGGAACATTACATCAGGGATAGGAAAAATAAGCATTTTCTTAAGATATTGAATGAGGAAAATGTAGTTTAATAGATTCTCACGATCCAAAAATTCCTATAATCAAACAATAATGTTACTATAAAATAATTGTAATGATTTAGATGTTTGAGTTGTTTCTTATTAAATTCATTATAAAATAATTTTAATGATTTAGATGTTTATAAGTTATTTCTTATTAAATTATAACTTAATTCAGTTAATCCAACTACTTACAAATAAATTAACAAATAATTTTTTAATATGATTTAAAATCAAATTAATCTTTGTTAAGTTTTAAACATGGTAAAAAAAATTAAAATCATATTAAACATTATATAAACAGAAAAAAGGAGACAATCATGAAATAAATGATTCTAATAACTTAAACATCGAGGAGGGAAAGAATCTCAAAACCACTGAGTGCTAATATAGTTACTTACTAGAAAAACAACATATAAATTCCTAAGTTGACTTGAAGCATTATTTTAGTGTTTTCGTTTAAAATTTAGAAGCAAGCTTTTAGTGTTTTCATTTAAAATTTAGGAGCACGTTGCTTTTATCAGTTAGGAGTACTAAGCGGAAAAATAGATTTAGAATTATATAGGATTATGAATAGTAAAATATTATGTAGATAAAGTTATACAATTGATTTTTATTTTTTATTATTCAAGTATTCCAAAATTTGAGATTATCAAAATTATTTCAAAATTTGAAACTGTATTATGACAGATAAGGGGACAAGTTGTTTTACAAATTCTTTCTGTTGTCAATTCACACGAAGAAAACTAGACAAAGGCAACTGCATTACTCCGCGCTTTAGCATTTGTCAACTCTCTATAGATTTAGGGATTTCATTGTTTTTTTTTATTTTTATTTTAGCAAAAATGTCATTTTGTATTGTAACATTCTCATATACTGCACAATGATTTTAGATGATTATGTTTTATAAGATGCTAGGCATAAGAGTGCCTCATAATATTGTGCTCTTTATGTTAATGAAAATGGCTAATAAAATTCTAACTTTAAACATTTTATTGAACCATTAACCTATATTTCTTTGAAGGCATTGTTTTTAGTCTAGAGATAGAGGTGTTGGTTTATAGGTGTGATTTGGAATTGGTACCTACATAATGATTAGAGGATGCTAAAGTAATGAAATATAAAAATAATTCATTTTTTTATAAAGTTGAGTTATTCTCATACATTTTCAATTATATAATGTAAACTTATTTATATTGTTAATATAATAAATACATTTTTTTTTAAGATTTCATTAATTATAATTTTAAAAACAAGAAAATGCTTGAATAATAAAGTAAAAAAATACTAAATATATATATATATATATATACTTATTTTCTTTAAATTGCAATTACCAACTATTGAAAAAATTAATATATATTAAAATATATTTTTTAGTAAATCATAATGATAGAATAACATGTTTTCAATAATCAAATTTCTAAATCAAGATAGGAAAATCACACTGTAAGAACAACTTGTTTTTAAATAATCACATGAATTAAAATCTAAATTAATGGATGATTGATTTTATCTCATCTTAGCTTTTTCGTCTATATAAGATTTAAAAACAGAAATTACTACACAATTTTATAGGCACTATAAACCAATAGCTAGGAACATTTAATTTTATAAGGTTCCTCAGTTTCCTATGGGTATCGGTGGCTTTGGCCATAACTCTTCAGTTGCATATTTCCTTATATTGTTGGTTTCAATGTGGATATATATTTAAACTTGGCTGCAATTGGGATATTATTGGAAGAATGATTAACCGAAGGAAGTGCACAGTCCTTCACCTCGTCCTTGTCAATTAAATCCAATAATGACACCAACTTCAACTTCGTGGCATGGTATAAAATGTAATCTAACGTTGTGTGGAATTTGCTGTGGCTATTCTCAGTGAAGACAGTCAAACACGACTCCCCTGTTGGACGATTAATTTTCTTCAATGCTTCTTATAGGGGAATATTGCATTGGGAATAGTTAAAATAAGCACTTGCTAAAGGTATTCTATGACAAAACATGAGTTTAATGGATGGATCATAATCCAAAATTTCTCCATGTAAGGGATCGACATAGCCTTTGGTAAGAAGTGAGTGGGGAGTGGTTCCAGACAAAGAATTGAAGTCCCCACATAATACAATAGCAATATCGTGGACAAACTTAATTGAAGAAAAAGTTATCAAGTCAAATTTATTTAGTTTATATAATATTTCACAACCATCAAAAGTTGGAATGTTTCCTTCTCTCTGCTTTTGCTCAAACATCCCTTCATATCCTAATTTGGCCAATTATGGATGGAAAAAATCAAAGAAATGGTTATGTTGGACTTCTTGGAGGCAAACGATGTTAGCATCACACTGTAATATTTCTTTCAACAAGTTTTCTCTGTGATTTTCCCAACTGGGCGTGAATGAAGGACAGTTGGGGAATTGCGCTGAAGTAGCATACACGTCTACTAGAATGTTGTATTTCACAAATCTAAATGATGGACCCCTCAAACTTCTATCATATCTGTCATTGTAAAGTTGAATCGTTCACCTAGGAACGGGGTGGGGAAATGGAATAATGTCTCAGTAACAAAAAACCCCTTTCCTTCAATTTCTAGAAGTAATACCTTGCCTACATCCTATGTGTTGTTTATAAGACTCTGAGACAGACAACAACATATGAGTTTTTTTTAGAGAAATGAATTCATCAACTGTTAGGTCCCTATAATATTAGTGATTACCCCATTACTATTGTAGTTGTATCCCTTATTAATATTGTTGAGCCCCTTTTGTCCCCATATTTTTATTACTGTGCCCCATAGAACCCCTCTATTGTTATTTTTGTGGCTTTATATTATTATTGTTAGGTCGACTAGGTTATATTGGACTCCATAGACTCCTATATATATAAAGGAGGTTTTTTCAATTGAACCATCCAAGAGTTGTTCATTTGTGTAATGTAAAGGAGGTTTCCCCCTCGAAGAGGATAAATTCTAAGGCATTCATCTCTCTTTTCTATCTTTTTTGTGAGCTGGTTTGATAACATTTGGTATCAAAGCTTTGGATTCTAGGGTTTTGCTACTCCGAATAGGTCATCGTGGCATTTTAGCTATAACTTTTTTTCTGCAATGTTTCAGAACTGATAAAAACCCATTTGATACGAAATCGCGTTGAACCTAAGGTCTGAATTTCAAAGCTTTTTGCGCCATATTTGTGGAGATATGATCTGAGGAAGTTGGTCTTTTTGGAGACTCCTGAATTACATTCCAAACAGGTGACCGGGGGAAAATCATCAAAAATTTCTCTCTGAGCATCGGATTGAAATTTTGTAAGAAGTTACAAAAGGAGGATGGATTGTAGTTTCTTTTATATATTTTTCAGTGCCATAGGTTGAAATAGTGACACGTGGCACTTCATACAAGTTCGCTCTTCTGGAAATGTCTATAATCAGGTCATCTTGGGAGATTGTGCATAACTCTTTCTTGGAGAATCCAATTTGGATAAGACTAGTGGCATTGGAAAGAGGACACAGACGGCTACTACAGATCACAATTTTAGAATTGGATGATCCGAAATTACAGGGATACATCAGATTCAATATCAAGCTCCTACAAAGTGAAAAAAATTGTGTACTTTTTTTTTAATGTTTGCTTAAGCTTGGTTTGAAAAATAAGTTTGAAGGAATTCAAAGGGAATAGTAAAGCATTATTATCAGTAATTGATGCCTCGAGGAAAGAAAATTCAAACACCTAATAAGCAACCTGAAATCTCTAGCATGACTCATGAAGAAGAGGAAGAAATGCAACATGATATATCAAAATTATGAGACCAAGTGCAACAAGTGTCACTTGCACAAAAAGTAACAGAATCTAAGATGAAAGATGTAGAAGCTAAGATGGATGGTTCAAAGAAAGGGGTAGAACCTAAGATGGATTGTTTAAAGAAAGGTGTAGAATCTAATATGGATGGCATGGAAGCTAAGATGAACTGCATGGATGGTAAAATGGACGGCATGGATGATAACATGGAAAAATTGAAGATAAATATGAGTAAGTTGCTATAAGAAATGGTCATTAATGGTGAAAGGGTAGTAAAGGAAACTCATGATGATAACAAAAGAAATGTTAATCATGATTCCATAGACTCTAATGTCGGATCAAAGACCCACCATATTCCAAAAATCGATATGAGGAAGTTTGATGGCAAGAATCCCGCAACATGGATAGTACAGATGGAGCAATTTTTCGATCTCAATAATGTGCAAAACACACAAAAGGTATGTATTGCTACTTTCTATTTGGAGCCAAATCAGTTTGTATGGTATCAATGGCTTAGCTCTCATAAACAAATTATCACTTGGGCAATTTTTATGGAAGAATTGACAGCACATTATGAGTATATGAAAAGAAACACTTTTTTTACGCAATTGTAAGTCTCAAATAAAAGGGTTCAATAATGGAGCATATTGAAGAGTTCCAAAAATTGAACATAAGGTAAAGGATATTCCAGAGGAGCATAGGATTGATGTGTTCATAGGGACTTTAAAGGATAATATCCAACATGATGTTCATCTTTGGGAACCTGATTCATTAGAGAAGGCATTCAGGTTAGTAAGAAAAATGGAAAGCAAAATTATGGAAACCAGGAAGCATACCAGTCACAACTATAAAGATGGAAGTGTTGTTACCCCTAGCCTTCCACAACCTATAAGATTGACACCACAACAATTGGAAGAAAAAAGAGAAAAAGGGCTTTGTTATAGTTGTGATAGCAAATACACAAAAGGTCATAAGTGTGCTGAGAAGAAATTATTCTACATAGATTGTGAAGAGGAAGAAGAAAAGGAGCAAGAAAGATCAAAAGAAGAGGATATACCCAAGGAACAAAGCCTAGATAAAGAAGAAATGAATCCGAACATATCTTGTAATGCATTGGCTGGAATTACCTCTCCTCAAACCATCAAGATAGAAGGAAAAATCAAGAAGAAAAAGGTAATAGTATTGATTGATTCAGGAAGCACCCACATTTTTATTCATTGTAAGGTAGCAAAAGAATTGAATTGCTTCCGATATCAAGCACCAGAGTGTCAAGTGATGGTTGCAAATGGAGGAATGATAAATTGCTCTGGAAAGTGCCATAATATCAAGCTATCGATGGGAGAATATGTATTGACTAGCCCAATGCTTTCCATTCCAATGGGAGATGCTGATGTTGTACTAGGAGTCCAATGGCTACAACCCTTGGGTACAATATCTTTTAATTTTCAAGAACTTTTCATGAAATTTTCTCTGGAAGGAAAAAAATTTCAATTAAGGGGTATTGTAGGGAAACTAGGAAAGATAATCAACTCTAAAATTATGAAAAAGCTTCCAAAAAAGGAACAAAGAGGTGTAATTGCACAATTATGTTCACTAGATGTTTCCAAATCGGAATCATCTATTTCTGCAAATCTCCAAAAAGTCTTGGATAATAATTCCGAGGTACTCGAGACTCTCAAAGGTCTTCCACCTATTCGTGATCATGATCATGCTATTCATGTGATTCCAGGAAGTGTTCCTCCAAACATCAGGCCGTACAGATATCCCTATGCCCAAAAGAGTGAAATTGAACGTATGGTTGCAGAAATGCTAGAGGCTGGTATAATTCAACCAAGTCAAAGTTCTTTCTCTGCTCCAGTTGTATTGGTGCACAAGAAGGATGGATCATGGCGCATGTGTCCGGATTATAGGGAGCTCAACAAGCTCACTATTAAAGATAAGTTTCCCATTCCTGTCATTGATGAATTACTGGATGAATTGCATGGATCAATTTACTTCACCCAGTTGGATCTTCGTTCAGGATATCATCAAATCAGAATGAAGATTGAAGACATTCTGAAAACAACATTTAGAACTCATGAGGGTCATTATGAATTTTTGGTCATGCCTTTTGGCATTACCAATGCACCTTCAACATTTCAAGTTTGATGAATTCAATTTTCAAACCATTCCTTAGAAAATTTGTGTTAGTATTTTTTGATGATATACTAATCTACAGCAAGTCTTGGAAGGATCATGTTGAACATGTTGACAGGGTGCTACAACTATTGGAGGAAAAACAATTATATGCAAAAAAGATCCAAATGTTTCTTTGGAGTACAAGAGGTGGAATATCTAGGTCATATTGTATCTCATGAAGGAGTTAAGGTAGACCCTAGCAAAATTAAAGCCATTAAGGAATGGAAAATTTCCACATCCATAAAGCATCTGTGAGGATTTCTCGGGTTGACAGGGTATTATCGCAAGTTTGTTAA
>APFE030550112.1:57499-139604 GCA_000404065.3 Pinus taeda | reverse complement strand
CTGGGCAACTTATGTGGCATTGGCGGCCAATACGGAAGATAATTGATTGGATCGTTCGTAAGGCGCATCAAGTCAGGTAAGTCTAAAGTTGCAATGAATGGTAACTGACGGTTAGGGTCCCTGAAACTTGGGGTCTGCAAACCAGCCCCACGAGGTGGATATCCAGGATAACTAGGAATGGGAATCGCATTCGGGATATTTTGTCCTCCTGGAAAACCAGGATTAACTGGACCATACTGGGGTCGCTGAGGTTGTTGATATGTATACCCAGGGTACCGTTGATACTGATAGGTTGGTTGCTGTGCAGCAGGACCATATTGAGGTTGATACTGTCCTTGGTACGGAGGTTGATTAAATTGAGGTTGAGAGGTAACAACCGTACTTCCTACAGGCATCTGGACCGAAGTCTGGAACGTAGATCCAGACTGAGGTAAAGAGGTCTGAGGAGCAGATACAGGAACAATAGAAACCAGAGCTGCTGATACTCCAGAAGAAGGTGGGGTAGATGGAGAAGATGTTGCAGTAGTTGCAATAGACGTTTGAGGCGGAGTACGGGGTGTACTAGGCCCATCTTGAGAAACTACAAAAGGTGCAGAAGTTTGAGTAGTAGGCTGGACGGGTTGCTGAGATGGACCAACGACCATAGGTTGTCCAGGTTGAGATGACGACTGCACATTTGGTTGCAAGATCTGTTGATTTTGAGATGGATCCCACACCAAATTCATTCCGGGGTATGGACCTTGAGGATACTGAGAACCATAACCGAGTTGAGGGTAAGGTTGATAATATGATGAACCAGAAGGCGGTTGGTAACCTTGAGGTGGGTACTGACCTTGGGGTTGATAGCCCTGAGGCACGTACTGATATTGGGGTTGACCTTGAGGTACATATTGATATTGCGGTTGATTTTGGGGTGCATACTGTTACTGAGGTTGACCTTGGGGTACATATTGGTACTGAGGTTGACCTTGGGGTACATATTGAGTCTGGGGTTGACCTTGAGGAACGTACTGTCCCGTAGGTATGTACTGTCCTTGAGGTTGTCCCCCGGGCGCAAACTAAGTACCCTGAGGTTGCCCCCCAGCAATATACTGGGTACCCTGAGGCTGCCCCCCAAGCACATACTGAGTACCTTGAGGTTGCCCCCCAGGCGGTAACTGACTGCCTTGAGGTTGACCTGACATCATTAGAATTTCTTATGCACTCAACGGTTTCGTACCACTACCTCCAGTTAATAACTTTTGTTCGATAGGACAAGGAGATGCTCCCGAAAAAGTACCAGAAATGGACTGATACCTGACAGGAACAGAAGGACCGCCGTATAAATAGGCTTCCGGAGATTGGGAATACATGGATGACGGACTAGACATATTCAATGAAGGATAATGACCTCTAGGTGAAGGGTGATAAAAAATGCGAGGTGGTGTAAAACTAAGTCCCAGATTTTCCAAAAGATTGGTCAAGGAACGGTACCAATCAGTACTCCTAGGCGGACTGTAAAAAATTGATTCGTGCTCCCTAAATTCTAAAATAGGTCGATTATCCGGAAAAGGGAAGCTTTCTTCGATATCCGCAATAGCAAGCTCTTCGATCGCTATGAGTCCAGCGGGAAGATCTTGGGTAATTACGGTTTCTACCCTAGGAGAACTAGGACCACTAGGAGTCGGAGAAACAAACTCTGATACGGAAGTAGGAGCAACTTCAGATTCGGGTTCAGATACGTTAGGTTCTTCACCTATATCACTAGTAGACGCAATGCTACCAGTAACCTCTGAAATTACTACTGGTTGAGAATCAGAATATTCTACCAAAGAAGGTTCTCCTTCTTCAGGTGACCCACTTCTACCGCTACTTGGAGAGACAAGAACTCTCAAGCCTTCAAAGTGACTTGGTATGTCTTCAGGAGGTTGACCTCGAAGTCTACGAGAAGTCCTCAGTAAATCAGCCACATTAACAAACTCAGGGGATTGGCCCTGAATTCTACGGGAATGTCTCGGTAATTCATCCACAGTTAAATATTTTTAACTACTTCACACGCAAACAAAGTAAAATCTCAATGAAAATCACCTAAAGTCGCTAAAGAACCAAACAAATTGAATCACACACCTAAAGAATCTAAGAGATCAAACACACGCAAACAGTAACTTTCCGGACCGAAAACACTAATTGGTGATGAAATCCAACATCGCAAAGTTCGATACAGAAATAGCAGTTGGAAGAGTTACCCCGGCAACCTACTTAATGAATAGACTGGACCAAGTTTCTCCACTTAACTGTCTCGAGTGAAGAGAACCCTCCAGAAAATCCAAGTGAGTCTAGCCGACATCTGCTCCAGGTATAGTGGGATCTTCTTGCCACCGTCACCTTAGGAAGAATCCTAGAGAATATGGTCACTAAGGTTACCAATAGAAACAAATATACCTAGGGGAACAGTCTACGATCCGATACACACGCAAGGGCAAAGTATCAAGCTCAATCCCCTTGAAGGCTCCTCGACATAAACCGAGGTTTACCAACAAGTGACCCCAGGCTCCTCGACAATAATCCGAGGTTTACCGTTTGTAATACGTGAATATCTGGCGTCGTTCCCAATGAGGAAGGATTGATTCCCACACTGGTTCGGACACGATCTCGTGCTTCTCCTTTAAGAGGAGCTTTCCCAGAGTATAAATGCAACAATTGGATTTCTCCTACCACAAGATAAAGCTACTTGTTTTTTTTACTTATCTTGGAGAGTTAATTACTCCCTACTCCAAGATACTAGCCTAAGCTATATTGGTGTATCAGAGCCCTAGAAACAAAAAAATTGCTAGATTGATTTTATATTAAGCGTGATTTTTAGTGGTTTTTCATTAAGTCAAAAGGTGATGGAGATGAAACTTATGGTGTAAAGTATCGACACAAAATCACTACAAAAATGCACTTAAGATGATTTAAATAATTTTTTCTCTTCAATGAAGTTCTAGCTAAGAAAGAGTTGGAAGATGCAAATACTTTAAAAACACAAATCTTTCTTTAACGATCAAATCAAAAGAAGAGTATTCGTTTCAAAGCACTCAAAAACGAGACAACTAATTATTTCCACAAGACTTTCTCTTTTCATTCGAAAACTCAAATGCTACTAAGAACAAACTTTTTCAAAAGAGGCCTTTCATTTTTTTTGTTAAAAAACATTCAAAACTAGAACTAAAGCAAATCTTTGATAAAAACTATAAAATAAAGCAAATTTAAGATCTACAAACTAAGAAAACCTACTTGAAGTAAAAAGCTCACAAAAAGTCTTTTTGAGGACGTTTTACTTGGTCACAAGCAAACCAAGGACTAATTTGTCCAGAATCACAAATAAGTCAAGAACAAGCAATTTTGTTTTCCTTTTTAAAATGAAAATCCAAACTTTCAATCACAAGCTTTTCGAAGTTTTGTAAAGAGAAAACTCAAAGCGGATTTCTCAACAAGGGGAGATTTCACAAATGGTCAGACTCTCAAGAAGACTGGTAGACACTAAGGTGATCTGAAGTCCTTGCAGCCTCTAAGCTCAGAGCCACTACACAACCAAATCGTAAAACAAACCCAACAAGCAAAACTCCTAGGAATTTCACCTAAAACCCTAATGCTAATGAAATTAAACCAAGGAAAGATTTCAACCAGTCACATGCAGGTATGGGCAGAGGATAACCACTAGAAAAATAAGATAAAACTAACTTAAAGAGTAAAAGTCAAAATTTTCAAAAATTTAGCAGGGTACACAGGTGCAGAGCTTACCCAGGTGCGGGTACGCTCTGTGCACAAAGTAAAAATGCGTACAGGTACGCACTGTGATACACGTGCAGACTGCGGACTTCGACCAAAGTAATGAAAAATAAAAAACAAAGCTAAATCCACTAAGTCCACCCAAAGCTACACACAAGAAGCCAAAAATAGAAACAAAAAGGCAAGTTTCTCAAGTCAAAGAAAAACGAGGAAAACAGTCAAGTCCCCAGTGGAGTCGTTGTTTTGTCATGCGGAATGAGTCGATCTTGTGGACAAGATAGACCTTCCTAGAATCTAATGAAGACCTAATGACAAACAAACCAACCAGACACTATCTTTCTCTAAATGTGCTTTATAAATAATGGCAAACAAATGTGTTTAAGGCCTACCTCATGTCCAACGCAAGTTTGGGGATGCCTTCGCTCCTTTGATCCAAGTAAATTCCTTTGTCGCAAACCTGCAAACACAAACAAGGCAAACGATTAAATAGCACCTGAATAACCAGTATTATAAAACATATTTAACATGAAAGTCAAGGAGTCCATGAAACAAATAACATGAGATACTTGTTGAGAAAAATGAGCCTGATTGTATTAATTCAATAGAAGAAGAACTTTACAACCTTTGCCTTGACGCTGTACAAGCTCCTCCCAGGGTCCAACAAGAAGTCTCCTCTACTTTGACAAGCTTCACTCACTCCCCAATGAAGCAAAAAAGGTATGTGATCTCTCCTCTTAAGCTCAAATAGGAAGTCTTGATTTCACCAATATTTACCCTCAAAAAATGTTCACCTTCTAACCTCTCTAGCCACTAACCCAATGCCTCAATTTATAGTGCAATGGAGGGTAGTTACTAGGTCCTCCTTCAAAGGGATAGAATCCTCCTTCAAAGGGATAGCCCCTCCTAACAAGGGATTAGCTCCTTCTCTTTTGGGATGCATGAACCACTTTGGAGCGAAAAATCCACGTCAAAATTCCTTCTAGAAATATCTAGAATTAACCCAAAGTGAGTTTTTTAAGATAAAAATTGCGCCTTTTGACTTTCACAGGGGTATGCACCTTCCCCTTTACATACAGAGCGTATAAGTACGTAGGTATTCTGAACAAAAGGTGCGGGCCCGTAGGAAAAAGTGAGAGAAAGTGCGGAACCAGAGTTACATTGCTTTTTCGATGTCTTTCTCTCATTTCCAAAGCTTGTTTTGAAGAGCTGAGGTCTGAGACTTGCTTAGGAGGCTGGTATAGGTGGTGATAGACCTATACTGACTACAAATAATCAAGGTGACGATATTTTTGTATAACAATACTGGAGAATGCATTGACTAAGGTTTCCAAAGCACAAAGAAATGACTGGGATGCGTGCGTACCCACGGTGCTATGGGCTTAGAGAAAAATTGTAAGAAGCTAACTGGACAAATGCCTTTCAAGTTGGTTTATGGCATTAAAGCTGTGATGGCAATGGAATACATTTTACCTAGTCTACACATATCATAATTCATAGCAATGGCTGATCACAAGCCATGGAAGAAAGGCTCGCGCAGTTGGTAGAATTGGAAGAAGATAGGTTTTTGGCTGGATCCAATCAACAAGTTCAAAAGGAGCGCGAAAAGGCATGGCACGATTGACACATCAAACTACACACCTTCAAGGTAAATGATTTAGAGTTATTATATTACATCAAGTTTGATAAATTTCCAGGAATATTTAAGATGCATTAACTAGGGCCCTATGTCATTAAGGATATTACCGATGGTGGAGTAGTTCAGTTGGTGAAGTTGAATGGAGAACCATTCCCAGGGAAGGTGAATGGTAGCCAATTGAAGCCATGCACCTGGGATTCAGCCAAATGACTATATGTATGAAGCACAGTCTTAGTGCTCTAGGTAGCTGAAAGGAGGTGCGAGATTATAAACTACACTGCCCAGGTTGTAGAGCTGTGTGGTTGGGGTACTGAATGAAATGGAGGATTATCACAGTGTCAGCAGAAGCACGAGGGGAATTGCGTTATTGAAGGAGAGACTATGCAAGATAGCCAGAAAGTGGTCGTTATGGTCACTATTCATGACTTGACAGTGGGAAAATGGCTAAATAGAGCCCGAGGGGTGGGGGTGCAATTAAGCGGAATTTAAGATCAAGATATTTGAAAATTTGCTGCCACTCTAGCATTTGTGAATACATTTTGGGGGGAATGATCGTATTCAAATTCAAAATTTCCTATAAATTACAGATGGCCAACCAACAGAAAACACTTGGAATTTTGAGAATTGAGGTGTTGAGCTATCAGGCGCACATGAAACCTGACTATTGCGAGGCTTTGGTAATGAGTTCAATGTTTGAGAAATTGTCGAAGGAAACTCAGGATCTTTTAACTAGCATTATGTTGGCACCCGTGGGCACTGCAAGTGTTGGAGAAGCGATGGCAGCTGAGGGAGATTCCCCAGAGGTAGTGAATGTAGAGGTTCCTACAAAAGTACCCAAATCGTCGAGGTCGCCTAGGCTGAGGCCTACGCTGCCCAAAGAGGGCCTGAGTCGCCAAGGAAACACCAAAAGAAGGAAAAGCTTACTACATAGGAGAAGGGCAAGGTAGTAGACCTGGAACCTTATGAAGACATAGAATATGTTGGTGTTGGTGTGTAAGACGTTGACATGGGGGAAAAAGACATTGACGTTAAGGGGTCAGACCCTATCTCCAAGCTGCCACCCTATGTCCCTCCACACCGAGGCAAGGCGAAGGTACCAAAGGACATCGATGAGAACAAAATCACACTTTTCACCCCGTTGCTTCCAGATAAAATCACATTCGAAGGACCGCACTCGGTGCCCGTCCCCCTTTTGAAGCTGGAGGATTGGGATTTAGCAGATATAGAGCACTTTCCCCACTTGGTGACTGATACATTCATGCATCGCGTCTTCTATAAAGAATCTGGTGTGACCGCGCTGGAGCCAAGAGAGTGGATAAAAGCGGTGGATAAGGTAGGACTGTTAAACTTGCTATGGGTGCCACATTACAACTGCATGCCCATAACTTTGATAATGATCAAGGAGCTATTATGGTTGGTGCAGGATGGGTGCCTGTAGTTAGGAGACTCAATACTGATCAATAAAATGTTGATCCATAGGATCAATTTGCTCCTGCATTCAGGCTTGAATCTGACCATGGCATTTGGTAGAAAAACAGGTGAGCGCAACCTCACTAAATGAATGAAGGACAAATTCAAGCTTGCTAAGTGATCTGAATTGGATCCATGAAAATGATCAAAGTTATATGACTATATCAAATTAGGACAGACTTCAAAAAAAAACTTGTGAACAAAGAGCTATCAGGAAGACCTCTGGAAAATGGCAGTTTGTAGCCAGCAAGGAATGACGAGGACCTCAATCAAAGTGTGTTGACCGAGGCCCATGGAGATCATGCAAGATGCAAACTAGCAGTTAGGAAGTGTGGATCAAAAAACAGAGGTTGTTTCTGATGCGCAATTAGCTAAGTGCTAATTGCGGATCGCTGGGAAAAACCCCTCGAGAAGGAAAAGCCCCGAGTGCTCGGTCACATGGGAAGCCGGGAAACTATAGGGAAAGCACTAAAGCGAAAGGTGGGCCCCGCGCTCCAAAACTGGCAAAATGTCGGAGGCATGTTGGGCAGTAAGTGGATTTGGCAGGAGAACGAGCGATTCCACACATTGCACAACGCATGTCCAATGGATGAGAGAGAAAACCACCTCTCATCACGGGCTAACGGTCGAGAAAGTCAACTGCACGATAAGAGCAAACATCGTAGGATCTAGGTGCTCTAGATCTGATGGCAGAGATTACACCCGATGAATGACCAAATCTGGAGGGAGAATTAAGTTGCGGCGTATAAAAGTTTGAAGTTCAATTTGACCACTGAGTTGGCGGATGAATCATTACACAACGTAATCGAAATACCGAACCATTTGAGGAAGAGTTGGCACAATTTTTGAGAGGACAAGTGGCCACTTCCCTACAAGATGTTACACAGTGGCGATGACACATAGGTAGGGAACTCCAACTAAACAATGACAGGTGATCTGAACGGGCGGAAGAGGAAACGAACAATCATGAGACAAATTGGCTTTAAGCCATGAACAGACAGAGAACAAAAGCAAGAAAGCACTATAAGAAAGAAGTAGACAGTGAGACGGAGAGATAGAACAAAGAATAAGCAAGAAGCAAAAAATAGAGAGCTGAGCTAACCTGCAAAGTAAGGTAGCATCAAGTAGACAGAATGCTTGAGAGGTTCGAGCAATCTCCGAGAGGATATCTGTCGGGAACTGGGTACCAAATTGGACTCATCCCATTCAAGACTAGTTGAGGTCGAGACTTGGTAAGGAAGAGTCTGTGCACTCTAGTGGCTTTGGGGAATCCAAGAGCCACCCTGCTAAGCATCATCTATTTTAGGAGCTCCTCCTTGTAAAAACTCTGCTTTAAAGACATAATAAGAAAATGCCACCACTGATAGTTGGACCGGAGACGTAGCCCAGGAGGATTGGGTGAACTCCTTGTTAATTTGTTGTATTCTTGTGTTTGCTTATTGTGTTTCTCTTACTATTGTCCATGTTTTAATGTTTGTGTATTTTGCAATTTGATCGATTTATTGCCAAAGATAACATAGACACATACCAACATATGAGTCTGTAATAACTTCATTCATTAATTAAGTAACTGAGATCACTCACGAGTGATTTCCAGATCAAGTGGTATTAGAGCCCAAGGCTATTAAGGTTAGACAAGCTTGTGTTGGATTTAGCTGTTGAATGCTAACTAGATCAAAGCTCAAATTAGGAGCAGGAGAGTTGGTCGAAACTAATCCTGAAATTGGGAGAGTCTATCCTCAGAAGGTTCTATGGGGCCAGACCCTGAAATCATTGATAGTTTCCTAGCCATAAAGTCCATGATAGAGGGAATGTATAGGGACTTTAAAAGACATAAGGATGAAGATTCATCAGGCTCCAAACAAGACAAAGGAGAAGAACAGTCTTTCCTTCATGACCACTCAAAAGGCAAAGGGAAAGAAGAAAGCTTCCTCACACCTCCTAATAGCCCTAAACATAAAAGGAAGGCATCTTTAATTAAACTAGATGTTAAATTTGATTTACCTTTATATGATGGAGAGTTGAATGTAGAAAAGCTGGACAATTGGATTAGACAAATTGATGTTTATTGCAGAGTGCAGAATATCGATTCAGACAAGAGAAAGATTCAGCTGGCAAGCCTACGCCTTGGAGGCACTGCCTTAGTTTGGTTGGAAGGTAGGACCCGAGCTGAAATGAAGAGACATGGTAAGACTATCTCTGCCTAGAGTGAATTTGTTTTTGCAATCAAAAAACAGTTCTATCCATTGGCCTACATGCAGCAAGCCATGATGATCTGGCAAACTCTTTAACAGTTGAAAGGGAAAAGTGTAGAGGGATACACCCAAGAATTTAGAAAGAGAGAATTGATTCTAGGAATCTCATTAGACTCACCTGAGACTCTATTAAAGTACATTGGTGGTCTACACAGCTACATGAGGTACACTATCCTCGTGTTTAATCCCACTAGTATAGATGAGGTATCTGTACAAGCTACTCATCTAGAAGCTAGAGGAAAGAATGGAAGTCCAGAAGTTGGGGGATCATCCCAACCCACTGCAAGCAATAATAAGGAGAAAAGAAAGTAGAAATGAAAAGCAAGGAAGGCTAACACCACACAGAAAAGCAAGGCTTCATGCACTCACTGTAAAAAGGATGGGCATGATGATGAGCATTGTTGGATTCTGCATCCGGAGTTGAGACCTAAGAAGTTCGAGGGCAGGAAGAAAAAGACTGCTGCAACTATTTAGAAAGATTTGGGGTCAGACTAAGGAGATGAAACAACTATTGCAACCACAGGTATAAGAGGTAAGAATTCTGAAGCATCTACTAGTAATTCTACACAATCTACTATTAATGAAGAAAATGAGAGAAAAAGACATGAGATTTTCCATATTCGAGTTATTTCCAAACATCAAAAGATTGATACTTTGTTTGATAGTGGCTCAAAAGTAAACTTAATTTCTGAAGCAATTGTAAAGAAGTTGGGATTAGTGACTACACCTCATAAGAAACCATACCCATTTGGATGGTTAAATGATAAAGCACAACTACAAGTGACTAGACAATGCAAACTCAAGTTTTCTTTTGGGTGAACATTTGTAGATGAGGTTGAGTTAGACATAATTCCTTTGGATATATGTGGATTTGTTTTAGAAAGTCCTTACTTGTATGACAGAAAAGCTATCTTCTATAGAGTTGAGAACAAGTATCTACTTGTTAAAGATGGAATCAAATACTTTGTAAGAGCTCATAAGCTCAAGAATAATTATACTCTCATAAACGCAGGCTAGATGAAAAGAATGATAAATTCATGCAAATGATTCTTACTGATGGTTGTAAAGGAAAAGAAACCTGATAAAACCAATGTATTTGAGGGCTGTAATGCTAAACAACAACCTGATTTAGAAAAGGTTGTTTCAGAGTATGATATCTTGTTTCACGAACCTAAAGGTTTGCCACCCAAAAAGGAAATAGTGCATGATATTATTTTGCAGCAAGATCTCCATCACCTAACATTGGAATGTACAGGTTGTCCACTTTAGAGAATGCAGAAATCAAGAAGCAGGTGCGGGAGTTTCTCGAGAAGGGGTTCATCAGACCTAGCACATCACCATATGGGTCACCAATTGTTTTGGTGAGAAAGAAAGATGGCTCGTGGAGAATGCGCATTTATTACCGAGCACTAAATAAGATAATAATAAAAAATCGTTATCCCCTTCCTCGCATAGATGATCTGTTAGATCAATTGAAAGAAGCTGTTTATTTTTCCAAGCTAGACTTGCATAGTGGATACCATCAGGTCAGAGTTGTAGAACAAGATGCATGGAAGACTGGTTTCAAAACAAAGCAGGGATTGTATGAGTGGCTCGTTATGCCTTTTGGCTTAACTAATGCTCTTGCTACTTTCATGAGATTAATGAATGATGTACTCAGACCTTTTCTTGATGATTTTGTTATTGTGTATCTGGATGACATTCTGATATTTAGCAAAACATGGGAAGAACACTTAGAGCGTGTTAAGCAGACACTAGATGTTTTGAAAAGAGAAAAACTTTATGTTAAACTCTCAAAATGTGAATTTAGCAAAACATATTTGAATTATTTGGGTCATATAGTAGGGGGTGGTGAATTGAAGATAGATCCCTCTAAGGTGACAGTCATTGTGAACTGGCCTAAACCCAAATCTGCTACAGAAGTTAGAAGCTTATTAGGAGCAACACAATATTGGAGGAAGTTCATTTCTATCTTTTCCTTAATTGCAACTCCCTTACATGCTTTAACAAGATTGAACAAGGTGTTTTAGTGGGGAGGAAAATAGCAGAAAGCCTTCGACACCTTAAAAGAAAAGATTAGTACAACACCTATACTAGCACTTCCTAATCTTCAAAGACCATTTGAGATCCAAATGGATGCCAGTGACTATGCCATGGGAGTAGTGTTGACACAGCACGGTAAACCCATATGTTATCATTCTGAGACATTTAATTATGTAGTGGTTAACTATCCTACATATGATAAAGAATTGTATGCATTAGTACAGAGTGTGAAAAAGTGGAAACATTACTTAATGGGCAAAGAGATAGTAATACATGCTGATCATCAACCACTTTAATATCTACCCTCCCAAACTAAGTTGCAGTAATCAAGACACTATAGATGGATGGGTTTTCTACAACAGTTTCATTTAGTCATCAAATATAAAAGGGGCATACACAATAAAGTTGCAGATATGTTATATAGACCCATTATAAATGTATCTACTACACTTAAGCATAATTCTGTGTTACATGAGAGTTACATTGAACAATATGCTCAAGATATAGACTTTAAAGATGTATATGCAACTTTAAGTCAAGGAAAACGAGTAAAAGAGTTGGATTATCATGTAAAGGATCGACTCTTATACCATTGTGAGAAGTTATGCATTCCACAAATTGAAAGAGTAAAGATAATTCAAGAAGCACACACTTCTCTAATATCAAGTCACTTTGGGGTAGGTAAAACAGTTGCACAGCTGCAAAGATTTTGCTATTGGCAAAAAATGAATGAGACAGTTTCTAGATATGTAAGAGGGTGTACTATGTGTGCTAAAAGCAAGCCCAACAACAGAAAACTAGGCATGTACACTCCATTACCAATTCCTTCTCATCCTTGGGAAAGTGTTTCCATGGACTTTGTTGGAGGATTACCTAAATCTAGGAAAGGTCATGATTATCTATATGTTGTTGTGGATAGGTTCAACAAAATGTGTATTTTGATACCTTGTAATAAACAAATTACAACCGAACAAACTACAAAACTGTCCTTTCAACATGTATGGTTTCATTTTGGATTACCCACTTCCATTGTATTTGATCGAGACGCCCGATTTGTGGGGAAGTTTTGGTCAAGTTTGTGGGAACTGATGGACACCAAAATGAAGAAAAGCACAATTTTTCATCCACAAACTGATGGACAAACAGAAGTAGTTAACAAGAAAGTGATCTAGTTACTCAGGGGACATTGCAGCAAGCATCATAAGATTTGGGATGAACATTTATGTTATGTGAAACATGCTTACAACAGAGAAAAACATTCTTCTACACAGAGATCTCCTTTTGATACCTTTTTTGGTTTCACACCAAGGTCTCCTTTGGATTTTGTCTTTGGTAAAGACACCACAGTTGAGGGACACAGTGTTGTGGACATGGAAACTAGGTTCATTGAACAGATCCAAGAGATCGACCAGGCAGTACAGGAACAACTAGAAAAGAGCCAAGCCAAATACAAGGCAACAAATGACAAGCATCGGATGGAGCATAGTTTCCAAGTTGGCGACCAAGTCTGGCTATATATCAACAAGGACAGGATGCAAGGTGAAGGTAAAAGCTAAAGCCTATTAGGTATGGACCCTTCAAGATACTTGAGAAGACTGGTGAGAATGCTTTTCACCTTGATCTACCAGCTTTCATGCACATCTACTAAGTCATAAATGCAGATTGCTTGAGATTGTTTGAACCTTCACTAATTGGAGATCCCGAAGAGCAAATTCAATTGCCTTCTATTGATGACCTGTTACCTAAATATCTTAATGAATTGTAGGAAGACACAGTTCTGGACAGGAAGGTGAGGACGATGCACAGGGGAGATGTTGAGTACCTCATAGTTGGGCTCAAGGGTTCAAATCCGAGCAGTGCAAAGTGGATAGAGATTGGACAAGTGAGACAATTGTACCCTCACTTAGTCGATGCTTGAAAACCAACTTTTTGTGGTCCAAAAGCTTTTTTAGTGGGAAGGCCATGATCCGAATTGGATCCATGAAAATTAACAAAGTTTTATGACTATATCAAATCAGGACAGACTTCAAAAAAAAACTTGTGAACAAAGAGATATCAGGAAGACCTCTAAATAGTGGCAGTTTGTAGTGAGCAAGGAATGAAGAGGACCTCAGTCAAAGCGCATTGATCGAGGCTCATGGAGACCGTGTAGGACGCAAACTATCAGTTAGGAAGTCTGGATCAGAAAACAGAGGCCATTTCTGATGCGTGATTAGCGCATCGCTGGGCAAAACCCCTCGAGAAGGAAATGCCCCGAGTGCTCGGTCGCATGGGAAGCCGATAAACCATAGGGAAAGCACTAAAGCAAAAGGCGGGCCTCGTGCTCCAAAACCGGCAGAATATTGGAGGCATGTTGGGTGGTAAGCGGATTTGGTAGGAGAACGAGCGATTTCACACATTGCATGATGCATGTCTAGCGGATGAGAGAGAAAACCACCTCTCATCGTGGGCTAACAGTTGAGCAAGTCAATTGTGTGATAAGAGAGAACACCGTAGGATCTGGGGGCTCCAGATCTGATGGCAGAGATTATGCCCGATGAATGACTGGATCTGGAGGGAGAATTAAGTTGCGGTGTATAAAAGTCTGAAGTCCGATTTGATTGTTGAGTTGGCGGATGAATCATTATACAACGTAACCAAAATACCAAACCATTTGAGGAAGAGCTAGCGCAGTTCGTGAGAGGACAAGTGGCTACTTCCCTGCAAGACATTACAAAGTGGTGATGACGCAGAGGTAAGGAACTCCAAGCGAACAACAGCAGGCAATATGAAGGGGTGGAAGAGGAAACGAATAGTCATGAGACAAATTGGCTTTAAGGGATGAACAGACAGAGACCAGAAAAAAGAGATCACTGTAAGAAAGAAGAAGAGAGTGAGACAGAGAGATAGAACATAGAATAAGCAAGAAGCAAAAAATAGAGAGCTGAGCTAAACTACAGAGTTAGGTAGCAACGAGCAGACAAAAGGCTTGAGAGGTTCAAGTAATCCATGAGAGGATATCTTTCAGGAACTGGGTACCAAATTGGACTCATCCCATTCAAGACCAGTTGAGGTCGAGATTTGGTAAGGAAGATTCTGTGCACTCCAATGGCTTGGGGGTATCCAAGAACCACCCTGCTAAGCATCATCTGTTTCAGGAGACTCAAATTGAGCTCTTCCATATAAAAAATTTGCTTTAAAGATACAATAAGAAAAGGCCACCACTGAAAGCTGGACCGGAGATGTAGCCTAGGAGGATTGGGTGAACTCCTTGTTAATTCGTTGTGTTCTTGTGTTTGCTTATTGTGTTTCTCTTACTGTTTTCTATTTTCCAATTTCTGTGTATTTTGTAATCTGATCGATCCGTTGCCTAAGATAACATAGACACACACCAGCACATGAGTCTGTAATACCTTCATTCATTAATTAAGTAATTGAGATCACTCACGAGTGACTTCCAGATCACTCAGAAGCCATGCGACTACTCCATCTCCATCATAACTGACCCCACACTTAAAGTAGGCACCCAAATCCTAGAAGGGAAAACCATGAGGAACTGTCATGCAGATGAAGTGTCGGCACCAATTTTATCTTTAGCACCCCAGTGCGTAGAGGGTGTATAATTTAACTGGGTGCACTACCTATGCAGTGAGTTCCTCACGAACTATAGAGAAGTGCAAGACCTTCCACTATGCATGGATGTTGCTGTCAATTGTACTGGTTGCGTGGGACTTACTGGAGGACAGTTAGTTTCCTCCAATTGCACCAGAGCTACCAAAACCAGCAGAGTTCGCTTCACTCTAGGCCACGATGGAACCCCAAAGGGTCAAGGACAACAAGATATTCTAAATTCTCATGGAATCAAACATCTACGCCACACTTAATTGCAAGCCGCGAATCTCACCAACTGTCTTTGAACAATTATCTGAATATGTGAAGTTCAAGGTGAACTTCCATTGCGTTTCCCTCAGAGCGCAGAAGGACCTGACACAAAAATGGTATGATCTTCCATACATGGTGACGGATGATGCAATCACCGTGGTCCTAGAGAGTTGGTTTGCAGAATGGATCATGGCCTCAGACTTATCAGCTGGGTCTAGTAAGTCTTCCACGAAGCAGAAGAAGGAAGAGGCCAAATTAAAAATGGAGCAGTTGGCTGAAAGACGGAGGAAGGAAGCTGAGGACAAAGCCAAAGCAGAGAGAGCTGCCAAAAACTAGGTAGAAGGGGAGGAGGAAGAGGATGATCTCGACTCTGATAGGAGTTAGAAGTTGCCTTCTCCATAGATAGAGGAGGAGGAGCAGTGCTCAGAGCAGGGAGGAATATATCCGGAGACTACTCCATTTTGGGTTAAGCACATAAGGGAGGAGGAGAAAGTAGGGCCATGGAATGATTCCAAGGCCATCAAATTGTCCCTGGACACAATTACCTTGACAAAGGGTGATTTGAATGATATCGGTGATAAAGTGAGGGACGCGACCACGGAACTGCTACAATAGTTCGAGAAACAACAGAAACAGGCCTTGGTCACCATTCAAATGGGTCTGCACAAGCTGTAGATTCAGGCTACTCAAGCGTAAACCACTATAGGGCAGGGCAAGGCGACGTTGAGTAGTCTGGTAGCTGGAACCTCAAATGTAGTGGAGATGGTTCGTTCAATGGATCCTCGAGTTGTCGTGCTGTTAGATGGAACATTGACCGCAGAAGGAGATGTTGACAGGGATACTGTCAGTGCCATTAAGAAAGTCAGGTTAAACTTGGATGTGCTTCCAAGTGAATCCCTTCACACCCTGATCGATGGTGTGATCACGGAAACATGGGCTCGAGAATAGTGCACCTTGAATGTTATCAGTGAGCAGAAGGTGAACAATGCACAAATGTTCATTGAAAATAATTTGTGATTGATCTTCTTAAGAAGGTTGTAGAAAAGAATGAGCATACAAAAGCTGTGGTGGCTAAGGCATGGTAGACTGTTCCATAGATGAACATCTCAGAAGATGCACCAGGCGACGCAAGAATCAGGAAGCTCATTGCAGTTGTGCGCAAGGCACAAACGGATCTGTCTAAGGTTCAATTTGAACTAAACCTTAAGATCATAAAACTTGAGTTGAGGGCCCAGGCTTCGACTCCACTAGAAGTCAGGGAGCAGCGTGAGACCGCTATCAAAGATGCCATTACAACTATTGATACCACAATGAAGGATTGCATTACGCTCTTCAAGCAAGTGCTCGAAGTAGTTACCAGTTTGCAAGAAGATCCCAACCTAAAAAGGCTAGAAACTGAGGCATGAGAACTGCAGCAGAGGTACGATGAGGTAAAAAGGACGACGCGCACCATCGCCATCACGTAGAGGTTGGGAAAGTTGTAGGAAGAAAAGGCATTAAAGGAACAAGTGGATGCAGCTTAGCGTAAGGAGGTAGTATTGAAGGCTAGATTGGGGCCTTGACTAGAGGAAGCGTATGTACTCACTGCCTCCATTGAAGGGAAATTTTCCAGTCCGTAGGTGACACAATAGAAAATAGAGGTAGATAGCATAGAACTAGCTGGTTGAGTAGGCTATGTAGGCAGTGACGCAGTGTACTGCTGAGGTTGCAGTCGTACAAGTGGAGCTGGGAGGTCTTCGCGACAAGATCTCTGCACTCCCCAAGCAACTCGGGGCGAGTCACGAGATTTGTGTTGGGGGCTTTTTGGGAACGGGTCCCCTAGGGTCAATTTTAGGGTTAAAAGCCCAAGTTTTGGGGCTAAAGGCCCAAGTTTTGTATAAATAATGTAAAGTCTCCGCATTGTTTGGGCGCAGATCACGAAGATGTATACAGTTAAAAAGGGTTTCTACCCTTTGTTTGGGAAGCTTGTGTTGGCTTGATGAGATTCACCCTTGTTTCGCGAACCATGGGAATGTATAAAAAATGAGTCTTAGAAGAGTCTAATAAAGTTTAGTTCTAAGTAAGTTTTTTGAAATTGTTTGATGTAATGGTCTGTGAGAGCTAAGAGCACAGAGTATTAGTGTAGGAAGAGGCTCTGCGGCTGAGTCCGTAGAGGCCTAGGTAGAAGTCCACAGCTGAGTGCACGGACCCTTGCAACTGTGTGCGCAAGGAAGTTAGAGTCTGTACTGGAGATCTGAACAATCAATAAATAGAATTATTATGGAGATACATGTGTATGAGCTATTTTACTTCTGTTATGAATGTATGTGGTTATGTTATGTTGAATGACAGGTTTATGATTTAATGCTATATTGATGCACGAATTTATGTGCCTTACTTTGTCATATAAACGCAAGTAAAAATATCTATTTACGCGAAGATAATCATAATGCATGTTGAAGTTAACCAATACTTAAGCTAAGCTGGGTAGACACAGAAGTAAGAGTGATTACTGGGGCATGTAAGCATCTGAATTGCCCATTTAGTGTCTGCGAAGGATGATCGCAAACCTTTGTGAATGTTTCAAAGCCGAATAAGAGAAGTGCATTGATAAGCCCTAAAAACGCTCATCAGTCTACATGAAGGAAGGATTAGGGTATAAAACGACATCACAACCATCTCAGGGTGTGGAAAATTGTTTCCTGCATCCCCCCATACTACTTCGAGTGAGACTTCAGTCTGCACTCTGTGGATTGATTCCGAAAGGGCCAGTAGTGTAAGGATTTTCCTGGCTAATTAATGTTGAACCTGGGTCAGGGCCCATCAAGCCAATAAGCGGCTTTTTTGAACCATCTGGGACCCCTCCTAATGCTCACTAAGGGGCTTATTGATCAATTTATTTTGATTACTTTCTAAAATGAGCAAGGACAATTGGGAAATCTGGTGATGAGGTATTCTAACTTTTCCTTCTCCATATAATTAATTTTCACTATCAAACATCAACTAATGTAATTTATGGTTAGTTAACAATGAAGAAAATGTAACAGGTAAAAATATTCATTCAAGTATCAATGTGGTGGTTTATAAGAGCATCAATATTTTTTGAGGATTAGGTTGTTTAACTATAACGAATTCACAGGTTAGCTATACTAGTCCAAATATTCCACAGGGCTTATATTCATAGGATGACCTTCCCAAGATTGTTGCACGAACTATAAATCAAGGATCTGCAGTGAAGAGAATGGATTTTCATCCCTTGCAACATACCATAATTTTAGGTATGACTTTGTTTTCTATGATGCTTATTTTATATGTTTAGATTAATTCATATGCTTAGGAATGGATATTCTCTCTTTGGGAGGCATGAGTGCCATTATTCTTCTTCATATTTTACAGAGTACATATTTTTATGGTGCTAATATGTATTCATTGCTACAGTGGTCTAGTTGGTACACATGTGGGTGAAATTGGTGCATGGAAATAAGGTTCATAGGAAATATGGCTGATATAAATTTCAGGGTTTGGGATCTTGGATCTTGTTCAGTTTCCATGCAGGTAATATATATGACCTTTACACCTTTATAGTCACAATTTTTTTTGTTTCTCTTTCCCTTGATGTATCCTATGAATATTTAGGTTGGGAACACTTTAGGTATCTACAATAACTGGTCTTTACTTTTCCATTTGGCTGTGGTTGGTCGTTTTTGGAAAATTTTCATAAGTATAACTTTTATCTTTCTTAACCATTCTTTGTAATGAATTTTCTAAGTAACTTGGTCATCCCATTTTCTAGACAACAAGCAGTAGTTCTCAAGGATCCTCTTGTATAGGTCAATCCTATTGTGTGGAGTCCATATGGTTCTTTGTTTGGTATGTAATTAGACCAAGAAAATTGCATATTATGCTAATATTGAAGATGTCTATATATTATTGGTAATGAGATGATTGAATCCATATTTGAAATATAATGTATGATTATGTGCTTTTTTAATATACATGAGAAGATTATTCATAGCACATAGTGCACGAATATTCCTTTCACGTTGAAAATGACTTGTGGCAACACTTGAAGGTATTCGAGCCCTCTCATTCAGTCTTCTTGTAATAAACCTAAACCTAGTTACAAAGAACATTGAGGTCTATGTTATAGAAAGTGCTTCTTCTTTCTCCATGTATTGTATTTGTTGTATTACTTGCTTTAGTGAATTCATTGTTCTTTCACATCTAATATATAATTTATTTTGGTATATTGATTCCCATGTTGAAGGTGTAAATGGCCTTGCTTTTTCATATCCCAACAAGCAATTGTGTATTTACCTGTGGATATGAAAAAACAATAAAGGTTTGACATGAAACTCTATATTGTGCAAAGTGCAGGGCTTGGAAATTTTTAGGTTGATAAAGATCGATTGGTGCAAGAGGTATGGTATGTTGTTACTAGTGTTAAGCAGTATACTTTTGAAAGTCACGAAGCAGTAATATTTTGTATGCCCCCATTCTAAAGAAAACATTCATGTATGAACTCTTTGTTGTGATTCTAATTTTTTTTAATATGAATGGGAGAGTTTTGTTTTTTAGGGAGACTGATTTCGTGGATATGAATATTCCTCAAGCTAAAGCTTTATATTAGACACTTATTGTGTATAAGTTTATCTTTTCAAAAACTCTTGATGGCAAGATAAAGGCTTGGTTATATGATTTGATGGGTTCAAGGGTTGATTACGATGCTCCTAATCAGTGGTTCACTATAATGACATATAGTGCTAATGGGACAAGGTTGATTCATCGTGTCATTTCAGCTCTTGCTTTGTGCTATGCATTATTTATGTTGATTATTGATTAGCTCTACAATACATGGAGAATAAAAACATTGAAAACTCGATGCAGGCTCTGCTCATGTGGAATACGAAGAGAAAGAGAATTGTTTCTTCTTGAATGGAATGGGAGTGAAGGTGCTATAAAGCATACTTATAAAGGATTTTATAAGCACTCTTTGGATATTTTTCAGTTTGATATGACTAAGAACTTAATTTTAGATGTCGAAGATGAATATTTGATCAAGTTATGCGACATGGACAACACAAACCTACTATCAAATGTTGATGCTGATGTTGGGTTAGCTGTATGGTTTTGCATATTTTCTTACACTGTTTTTTTAATGTGAACTACTTGCATGGCTAGAAAGAAAGACTTTCATGTTAGCTTTTATGTTTTCCTATTATTAGAGTACTCCTTGTATCCACTTCAACAAGGGACATTATTGGCAGTTTCAACCAATGATAATGGCATCAAAATTTAAGTCAAGGCTAATGGCCATCAATTATTACACTCATTTGAGAACTGTACTTTTGATGCAGCAAGAGTTCCCTTTGATACGAAGGTAAGAGTTCTACATTTATGATGTGCTTGGATTTCAAGATTTACTTCAAATGTAGTTAAACTGATATTTGGTTTCGTAGGCATTAGTAGTAACTCAAATCGAATTTGTAAGCACACATGGGGCACAAACTGTTAGGGGATCTGATTGACTTTCTTCCATAGTTTCCATGGCTGGTGGTGGGCTCCAGTATTGCAGAAATAATGATGCAACTCCTGGGACTCCCGTCTTTAATTTTATCAACCCGGTAGTTTGTAACAAACTTGGAAGCGACGGTGTTGTATGCACAAGTACTAGCTCTTGCCGCAGCTGTCACTTGGTCAGTTGGCACAAGTATGCTAGGGGCTCAAGACAACTTCTATGAGCTCTAAGAAGAAGATTTCTAACTGATGGATGAAAGCTAACTTGAAGGAAGCTAATCTATTTGCAGAAAGAAACTGAAACACTGAAAGCAAATGCAAACCCTAATTTTACCAGCTAGCTCTACTAATGCAAGAAAGAGGATGAAAACTACTGGGAGAGATGCCATTGACTTTTAAGAAGATGAAATGCATGTATCTAAGCTATGTCTACAGCAAAATCTGAAAGAACCATCTTTTTGTATTTTTGAATAAGTTGTCAGAATTATCATGCATGCGAGTTTTTTTGACTGTGCAGAGGTGGATTGGAGAGATAAAATGCTTGCAGGAGGTTGGGAAGGTTCAGAGAGGGCCTAAGGGGTCCCTAGCATCCTTCCTGAGAGTTTCATAGAGTTTGGCCTTCAAGAAACCTCATTCGTGAGCTTCTACAGGAAGTCTGCAGGGGTTCTACAGGATGTTCAGGAATTTCTACAGGATGTTCTGCGATTTTCTACAGGATGTTCAGAAATGGGATTTTGGAGGATGGATGGATGAAGAAAGATGAAGGAGTGGGCATGGAGGCAGGATAGGGGCCTGGAGTGACCTAGGGACTAGTGGATGGAGTGGTGAGAAGGTGTAGAAGGCTGACTTGGCTCAAAGAAGGCTGGACCAATGATTGCACAAAAAGGTAGGGTTACGTGGGAAAAAGGATAGATGTGAGATGAGGAACCTAGCTAGGAGATGGAACAGATGGCCCTGATGAAGCTTAGGTGGATGAAAGAGTGATAGAGATGCTCTGCACACTGTACATTCAACTGAATCAACAAAGTCTTGCAAGTAATCAAAGTCCTAGCTAATCTAATCTAACTAACAACAAAGTGAATGAACAGTAGTTTTATTTGAAAGAAAACCATGTATATCAACTATGCAATGAAACACTTCAGAGATCTGAACACATAACTAACTTCTGCAAATGAAAATAGTACACTAAGGATTGCATGGTAGAGAAAAACAACGTTTTTGTTGGCAGCAATGTCACCCTTTTCCCAGCTCATGATCCCACTGAGGGAGAGGTGAAATCAGAGGTGCTTGATGGCCTATTTCTGGAGATATTCCCTGTTACTAATCTATCAACTAAATCTGAACACGAAAAGCTACTTTAAACATAAAAAGAAGCCTAAATAACAAACCAAGATTTAAATCTAAATAGCAGATTTTATTCTAAGAATGCAGCAAAGACACATGAAAGTAAACAAAGGAAGTACTGGGAACTTGAGATGGGCCCAACCCCAAGAGATACAGCCTCCTAAGAGAGATTTAGAGCTGGTTCAAATCTGGATTCATCTTTATTGAGCAAGAAAAGAAGAGTTACATCAAAAACAGTCCACAAGGGAAAGCTTGAAAAGGTGCTGAAATGCAAAGCTAATCTATTGACTAAAATCGAACTACAAACTAGCTAACTTCTGCCTACAAAGTGACTAACTACTTGCTAACCAAAATGAGGCCCTAAGACCTCTTATTTATACAAATTGAGGACCCCAACAGCCCTCCTAAACTTTAGGGACTCGGCTGCCCAAAACTTGCAGTTAACAACAGTCCTACTTGACTTGCTCGGCTGCCCTTGTAGTAATTGATTTTATGGCCCTTGAACTCCGAGCTGATGGTGGAGAATTCGAGGCAAGGGCCCATAAATGAAGGGGACACCTTCCTAAAAATCCTCTCCAAGAATTTGGTTGCCAAGTGCTCATTTAAACGTTTGATTTCGTCTCCAAATTGACCAAAAAGACTACACAAAGCACACATTAGACTTGTTGGCATAATTACTAACCCAATTCACTCTATTAGCATAAATATAATAAAAACCATGTAATAAAATAACGAGAATGGTGGATTAAGTCGAATTAGGAGGTTGGCTGAGCCCATATATTTATCCATTTTTGGGGCTCATCAGCTGGACTAGTATGTCTACTTTCATGCTATAATATTTCTCTAAACTATAAGGTGTAACACAACCTTTTAATTAAGGATGGTGACTAAGATGACCCAAAACTCAAGTTGTAGTTAGTAGCATGGTGTTTAGAAGATTTTTTTTGTTTTTGTTTTTAAGAGCTTCACTCACACATCCACTTGCGTGTTGAGTCTAAAACATGTAGCATCTCCTCTAAGCTATTTTTGGTTACTCATTAGACAACAAAATTACCTTATCTTACCTAGCCTAGTCTTTATCTTGAAACCCTAAAATCTAAATTTCTATGGGTTGAAACCCTAACTTTAGTTTTCAATATGATTCAACAAAATGGAGGGGAGAGATCAATACATAAGAAATATCTTGGAGAGAATCAACCAAAAATGTAGCTTAAATTTCCTGGTTAAAGGGGTTGATGATCCTCCATGGATAAGTTTCATTTCAGAAGCAAGAAAATCTCACTACTAGCTAAGTGCAACACCAAGCCTCTAGGGAAGACATGTTGTAAACAATAGAATCTCTCTAGCTTCTTGCACTGAAAAAAGAAATACCTACAATCAAAGTAAAAATGTTTCATTTATCCATATAACAACATGTCTGAGAATATCCATTATGAAACTTATAAAGATAAAACTAAAGGCCTTATTTACTTCCATGTTTAATCTGCAATTTACCTATAGTGCGAGAAGCCTGGATGGCTTGGAAGTTGGCACTTATAAATAACTCAAATTTCTTCACTTTTTGAGTGTTGCTCATAACTTGCATCTAAGTTTAGAAAGATATGTTATTTCTAGGTGCAAGCAACTTTCGACATAAATAGGAAAATGCACGCCTACAAGAACGAACAAGGTTTTTTCATCAGATTTGTAGCTACTATTGATACCTCAAATATCCTGTAATGGCTAGAGTTTGGTTTGGTCTATCCTAAGTTCGAAATTCTTTTTGTGAAATCTGGTCTTGTGAAAAGGTCTAAATTTCTAGCAAGTCCCAAAAAACATCATTCCAAATACTTGTGTTCGTCAAAATATTTAACGTTTTCTATTGTGATTTCCAAAAATGAATCAAATAAATACATTGGGCATTTATAAAGAACAACCCTTGTAGGAGTATTTATCAATCTTTAAAAGACAACTGTGATATAGGATAAGGATAGCTTCAGATAACCTAGAAATTGAAACAGAGCAATGGAAATGAATGGAGAGAACTGTAAATTTTTTCAAAAACCTATGTGATGAATGAGAAATTGAAGATATAATTCATGTGTTGTTGGCATTTTTTCTTACAATAAATTTTTATGTATATCATTTTCCTAGATTATGCTATCATCCCATCTCTTTATGTCTTGCAAATTTGATATTTTGATTCACCATGTACAAGATATGTGGCTCAAGAAAGGTGAATCATGTGTTTGATTGCCAAGTTAAAAATGTGGCCAATGTGAATAAGATCTAGGATACAAGTATTGTGATGAATATTTGGACAGACTGATGGATTATATTATAAATATCTGCAAGGTCAACTAGTCTATGAGACAAATAACATACATGTCCTGTATTTCCTTTAAAAGTAAATGAACAATATAAATATCATAGAAGCGAAGGGATAGTTTAATAATCCCTATTAGTAGATGCATCCCTGCTCATTTAGGCTCAGATTCCAAAGCTATCTCACTTGATTTGGCTATGTAAGCTTTTGTGAATTAATCTTTCAAAAGATAAGAGATTTACTTTAGAATGAAACAAATAATCAATAGAAAAGAATGTCATGAAACTATGCCAATGGAAGGTGTTGTAAAAGCTATGTCTTGCCAGGATTTATCCTCGATAGAACCCAATGACCCACTGAAACTTATTGTTTAGTGGACCATATGATATTTCACATTAGTAAGGATATGCTATAATTGAGAAACCATGTTCTTTTCTGAACTCAAAATTCCCAAGGGACATTTAGAGTTATAATATTCGTGAGATTATTGTTTGGTCAATTTAGTGTTTCTAAATTGATTTCATTAATTGTCAACCCGGGGCTCGTAAGCTGATGAAGTGAAGGTGTACTATATGTACTTAGGAAACCTCTTAAGTCTTTTTTTCGTTTGGGGGTGTTGTTTATGATCAATTTATCTTCCTAAGATGGAATGGAGATTTATAAACATATGAGTGATAGTGTGTGTAAGGTGATTTCTAAATGAGTGAGTGTGTGTTATTGGTGGTTTCTAACTACCTTCTAATTTTGTAAAGGAAAAAGCTTGAAAGAAATAACTTGAAATGAAACTGAAAGCAAAATGGAAAAAAAACCACTTTCTAATAGCACTAGTCACTACTCATGCTGCTGAAATAAAAAGATAAGAAAAACTATTTTAAAGACCAGTTATAATGTTTAACTCTTCCTAACTCTCTGCTTCCAACATATAGTACTATGTAAAACACGATTAAGAAGTAGTTAGAGATAATTCTAAAAAGTATCCAAAACAAGTTGTAAGTTATCAGTATTCTAATCTCTTAAAGATGAACAACTTATGATAAAGAGACCATCAATATGTTAGCATACAACTTGAGAAACTAAACTAGAAATCAACAAGGAAAACGGAGTAAAGGCAACAACTTATGAATATGACAACTGAAAATACTATTAGAGATAAAGCAAATGCACAAATACACACAATCCCGGGCTAACACCTGCAAAAGACAGTCCTGATCAGTTTAAAGTAATTGCTGGAAATCAAGTAACAGTGAAATTAAATCAAATATGTACATGTGTTTAAAGAAAAGGGAAATTGCTGAATTTAAAAGAAGTGAATAGTAAAAACATGAAAGTAAATTACTGTACAAAGGCTGTTATGAATGGGGGCCCTCCATCCACAAAGCCCAAAGAGAAATCAACTACGTAAAGGAGTCAAACAACAGTCTTCTATTAATTCATAATGCAGAAATTACAGTCAAAAAGTGCTGAAACAACAGCTTCAAAACAGAGTTTCTGTGCTCACTAAAAGCGTAGCAAATACATGAATGAAACCACTAAAGACTAATCTTCAAGCGTGCGCAGACGCTCGATTTTATAAGCAAGTAAACAACTGCCTACTGCGTAAAACAAGAAACTGAAAATTAACTGACAGCATGTAAATTAAATGGTTCAGCAACACGTCAATAGGTCCGTGGGTGATCTGGAAGGTACGGTCGTTATGGAGGTTGAATCCAAGGTTGGATCCTGTCTCCCATGACCTGCGTAGAGTGGAGGAGTTGCCATCTGGAGTGATGTATCCTTTCAAGTCACGCAGCACCGTTTGAGCTGGCTTTGTTGACCAAAGTTGGATCCTCGTTGACCGGAGGTACGCGTGGGGTTGCTAACCAAGCCAATAGCACAGGAACCTTCAACACCTTCATTCCCATGTGCCCATGTGATTCGTTTCTCAAAATGACACGTCGAACATGGAGATCAATGAAAAGGTTGCGGAATTGCTGAATGGCTGCGGAATTGCCAGACAGCTGCGGAAACTCTGTGCATATGTCAAAAATCTAGACAAACAGTCAAACATTTAGCAAAGTCAACCAATCATGCTTAAAGACATCAAATGTAATGATCTGGATAAGTTTATGAGGAAAATAGGGAAAAAGAGAGGGATAAGTGAGGAAAAGCTGTAGGTAATGATGGATAAATAGGTGCAAGTTAGAGGCTCTACACCAGGTATCATACACTACCCATCATCGATGACACCATAAAAATGATGAGGGTAAAATCCAGTTCGAACTGTGAAGCAAGAGCTTCACATGCTACTCCTCCTGAGGGATTCTTACTGGCCTTCTTGTGCGAACATTTTGTGGAAGTGTCCCAGCTCGTGACAATGAAAATACTTGATTTTCGACATGTCCTTCTTCTTGCCACCGTCACAAGAATCTTATTTGGAATCAGATAAATTTCCCTTTCCTTTCTTTGCCTTACCACTTAAGTCATAATTATCCTCATCATCATGCTTTGATAAGGATCTGTCTCTGGTGTTTTTTCGAATCTCTTCCTGTACCAAGTTGGAACACAATCGCTCCCTCTAGTAGCTTCACCCTCACACTAACTAAATCTTGGTAACTATTCCAGCTCTTGGGAAGTCCTAGAAGTGCTAGGCTCACCAGATCATCTTATGCAATAGTAATCCTGACACTTCCAAGCTCATCCCGACATTGGGTGAACTTCGTAAAGTACTTCGGAATTGAGTCATCCTTCTCCATATTATTCTTTTTGAGCTTGTTCGTCAGTTCCAGCTTCCTGTGGTCACTTCAATTTTGAAACAGGCCCGCAATTGCCTTTCAAATTGCAAATGGAGTTTCCTTACCATGGAGATTCAAGACAATATGATCTCGAACTTCTTCTCGGATAATCCTTCTCACCTTTCCCAAACACTTTCTCCATTCAGCTATATCTTTAGCATTAAATGCTATAGTCTTCGGAATACCATGATCTATGAATTCCTTTAGCCCGTTGTCATCCAACACTGCCTCATCCTATCCTTCCAAGCTATGTAATTTGAGCTTCGCTCTAGGGCATACTCAACTCTCAAACTGTAGAATGACATCCTATTGACTCTGAAGTATAAAACTAAAAATTTGATTTCACCTAGACAAAAAAAATTGTATTATCCTATTCTATAATGTCTTTAGCTCTAATACCACGTAGATTTTTACTTGTAGATTCAACATCTTATGCATATGGTAAAACAGAAGACAAGAATCTACTCTGCTCATTAGCAGCCAAAATTGGTCGATGAAAACACTAAGCAGAAAAGGAAGAATTTCAATCGAATCTAACACAATATTTTTATGGGGAAAGAAACTGCTCAAAACCCCAAATATCTATATTGCATTAACCAGAAGATCTGAGAAGAAAATACAATTCTTCTCCAACCCCGAACAATTCCAAGACAAGTAAAATCTATCTCTCTGCTTCACAAACTATCTCAAGCCAACACTTAGCCTATTATGTTGCCTGTCAATCCCCTACTTCCTTGCACAATTCCGAAGATAATTAATCCATACTTAATTGGGAAATTCCCCACTCATATATGAAAAATACATCCATAGGCCTTCTACTGACTTCATGCACCATCTGTATAACTCATAAAATTATACAATTGATAATACACTATCCCCCAACTCTAATCTCAACTGCGTCTTCCTATGAATTGAATTGCATGAGTTATTTATGAGTGAATCTTTAGTTAACTAGTGGAGCAGTGAAGCTGCTAAAGTTGATCATCACTACTAGATCGGCTACTAGTTCCTCCAACTGTTTAAACTAGTTTAACTGACTTTAACTTAGTTAGACTAAGTTAATTAACTATAACTCAAAAGAACTCAACGTGGATCTCTAAAAATTAAGAATCACTATACATGACTCTAGATAGACTTCCGGATCGAATTTTCTAAGCCAACTAAGTCAACTTAACTTAGTTAATTGTTAAAAGTTACTATGACAATAGAATTTTGATTTAATTCATAATTTAATTCATCGAAAAATTAAATTAGGATTTCTTGTTGCTCTTTTAACACTTGTCCCAATCTAAGTTTGATGGTGAGGGTAAATTAACTCTTTGTGAAAATTTGTTTCAAGTTTTCCATTTTTTCTTTTCTAATGGAATACATTGCATGGATTTTATGGCCATATTTCTCACCCTCACATTTGAAGATTGTGTTAATAGATGGTATCATACATTACCTGTCACTTCGATCCATTCATTCGACCATCTTGTGAAGGAGCTTCGTAAAAAAATTGATAGGTATGATTATTAGAATGTTCTTAAATGAATTAATCAACTAAGAATGAAGCTTAATGAATCAATTGAGTATTTCTTTGATCATTTCCTTCACCTTTGCTATGAATTTCTTGAAGAAAATATGGATTGGGATTTCTTTAAAAAAAAAATCAACTGTTTCACTAATATAATTTTGCATAGTGAATCCAAACCACCTAATGTTTCTACTTCCCAAACCCTTGTAAATAATGAGACACCTCTAATTTCAGAGGAGGAATTTAGCACCCCTTTTGTTCTTTGTCCTCCCCCTTTTCTATTTCCGATGAGTGTGTCTCTATGAGATGATAATAAAGTTGGGAAATCTGCTAATTAAATTCCTAATCCGTGTTAGCAATAATATATCGCTTATCCTGACTCAAATTAAATGGAGGAAATCCCATAGTGGCTCATGAATCCCATGGTGAGAACTAGCTCCTCCATTTTGCAAGATGATGTTACTGTTCATAATTCTAGTCTCAAATATGATTTATATGTATGGTATCCTCCATCATCTATAGGCCATGACTCTTTGCACCATGAACTGAATGGGAAATCTATTCCACTAGGTATTTTTCCACACTCTCTTGATTTTCGTGTTGTCGGTTCAAATTGTGATCAAGTAAAAGGAAGTCACTTTTCACAGGTAGAGGAATAGAAAGGTGAAGATTCTTTTAATCCCTCTTATAGTTTTCAAAATCATCTATGTGAAGATGATGTGCTTCCATTCTTGGATGATTTTCGATCTGCTAATCATGGTAGTGAATCAAACGTAATCAATTATTTCGATCAATCCATAGCCTTGGGAAAAAATCATTCCAATGATCATGACTCTATTGATGTATGCAATCAGGAATTCCTAGGAACATCAGTTGACTTTTGGTTTCTCATGAATATTTTACTTTGGATCCATAATATGATTCGGTCAAAGAAGATGTGCTTACCAAAACTCCCTCTTCATCTCACTATCCCTTGTGCTCTACCATCTATGATGCATCTACTTGCGATCAAGATACTCAATGTTCTTCAAGTCCATCATCTAGTGAGTTAACCTCTCAATTGGCACAAGTTGGTGATATTATCCATGATGAAAATGAAAACAATCAAATCATTGAGTACTTTTCCCATCCCTCATCATCTCTTCTCTTGCATGAAGACAAGTCTTCAAGTCATCTTGCTTATTAAATTTGCCCCATTTATTCATCCTTGAATTTTGGATCAGAAGAATCCATCAATTTGAGTAATATGGTTGTTGAAGTTACAAAATATGTTAAAATCAAAGCCAAAACTAGTTTCCATCCAGTGAGAAATAGTCTTCTTAAAACCTATGGTAGCATCTATCATCACACCATGCACAATCGAGTTCAATTTTCAAAATGCGATTTTATAATCCTAGAAATTTTCGGGACCTGCCATGGAGTTGAGGCAATTCAACTTTCGTTGATGGTTATGTGAGGATCTCGCAACTCTCGTAATCCCCCTGAACTAAGTAAGATCTGGTTTTTTCTACATAATCCTTCTCTTTGCATGGTTTGACTCGATGAAATTTTCTTTTTGAAAATTGTTCGGTACTTCAGGTATGATTGTTCAATTTTTAAAGATTTTACTCCTAACCAGATTCAAGATTTTGTTTCAGTTTGTTCATCTTAATGTAAATCTCTCACATCAAACTCGAGTTTGGAATGTGTATCTCGTGGAATTGTGAAGTTGATCATTCCAAGGACTATCTTTGGTGAGAGAAATCATGCTTATTAAATTCATTCCTTAATAGTCATCTCTTGGTTCTTCTTGTGAATGTTATATTGAAAATATTTCCATTCATTGCACCTAAAATACTCTTGAGTGATAATGAATGCACAATTTATCGCACGAATCAAGTTTTTCCCTGTTCACCACATCCTAATGGGTCTCATGTATTTGTTGTGCTGACATTCCTTTTAAATTCTTTTGATGATTATGATGCTTGTGCAATTTATCACTAGTTACAGAAAAATGGTTTGTCACATTTGGCTTACGAGGTGCTTGGTTCAATTGTTTAGAGCATTCACAGAGCTGACTAAATTGATTTATCTTGGTTAATTACAAACTAGGAATCCAATGCTTTAATTAGCCCATCCAATCACTTTTTTGTCTTTGTTAACTATCATTTAGCTTGTCATTTTTCCATAAACACATATGATGATAATTGTTTTACATCCTTCAATATTCATCTTTCAATATCTCGCTATTCGGATTTTTGTCAAGAAATTGAGGCACTTTAGCCTTCGCTAATGGGTATGTCAAGTCCTTATTGCTTTGACCTGATTGTTGAATATGATCAGATTTGTTTCCCTCATAATATTCCCATCGTAATACCAATCTCCCATCTTGATTGAAAATTCATCTCTTCAAATAGTTCAGGTATTTCAAGAGGATCATTATGAATTTTATGATTCAATCACTAAATGGTTGGAAAAATATTACCTGGAAAGCTTTATCGCAAATAACAAGTTTTGATATTCCCTCACACTTGTTAAGGAGTTCAATGCAGGTGGAAACACATCCACGCGAAGCTTCTAAGGTTTTTTGAAAAATGGTATTCATCGAAAAGGTAAGAATATGAATTGGATGAAAGTAGTGGTTGTGACACACCTTTCTGTCCACACGAAAGACGTTCGTTTTGCTGTGAAAATTATTCAAGCTCTAATATTTTCTCTTGCACATTGATTTATAATATTATATCTATTTTAATCAATCATATCTTTGTAATTGTAGGTTGGGAATGATTATGGTGGCTACATTGGAAATTCCATTATACGTGACCTTGACCTGCTAGTTGTTAGGTTAGGAGTAGGATTATCTACATCCTAGTTTTCCTTATGCTACACTCATCCTATTTTGTTATATTTAGTCTCCCTTGTCTTTTATTACTTTTCTCTTGCATTATGCTTTCGTTTATCTTCTATTCCTTGTATTTTGTTTTCATTTCCTTCTTGTGTGTTGTCTTTCCTTTCATTTTGTTTATTTTTTCTTTCTTTCTTTTTGGTTGTCTCCTTTTGTTTTCATCATGTGAATAGTGTTTTTATTGGACCTATTTTGGCTTCTTAGTTTGTGTCTGGCTAAATTATAAAGAGTTTTGTGACACTTCAACATTTGGCTAACCTCCATTTCGTCTTCCTTATCTCGGTTATATATTTTAGTTGATGAAGTTCCCGCGGAAAATATGATCCGTATGTAAGGGGATTTTTGGTCCAACCATGAACCTATGTCTATCCAGGAAATCTTATGCCCATAATCAATTTTGTGTTTTAGTGTTTTCATGCTTATCAAATCAGTAGAAGAGGATAACGGAAATATCTAAACGAGCAAACCTAAATTTTAGGTCTCTTTATGCTTCTCTGAAGGAACAACCTATTCTTCTCTCAATAAATTAGGATCCCTCTTCTGCCCAAAATGAATAAGTGTCAATGCACAATCCTCTTTAAAATAAATAAATAAAGGTGAAAGAAGAGAAAGGCTTCCTGCAAAGAGAGGTGAAGCAAGCAACTCTGTCGGGGTATTTTCCATGCTCTATGGTAGTGGAGCAATGTTTGTGTTCATGTGTGACTCCTCTAGGGTATTGTCTAGGCCTACGGGTAGTGAAGTGGTGCCAAAGATGAAATATTATACTCTGAAAATATTAAGCTCGCAAGCTACACTACCCTTCCCAACTCAAAACATTATGATATCATTGAATCTTATGTTGTGTTGAACTGAGAAAGCATAGAGGGGACCATGTCTTTTCATGGGGTAAGTGGGGAGGCCAAAGTAATTTTCACAATGAATCAACATTCCCTGAAGAACCAAGGCAGAGAAGTTGACTTTCTACCAATGTGTCACCAAGTGTTGTAGTTGCTACAACACCGTACAAAATTTTGTCTCACTCAATTTCAAAGCCTTCCTTGGTCTTGGACTTTGTTTTCACAACCACCAAATCTTATTTCATGAGTTTTATTGAATTATTCTGCTCCCTTTTGCAAGTTGGCTTTATTATCATCTTTTGACATGATTTCCTATTGTACGATGCATAGAATCTCATTCTAATGGTTTCAAGGGTACCTCATGTATATGAGTTTTTCTAACTCTGCAAACATATGTCACACTCATTCACAAAGTTTTGAACACTGTCACACAAGTTTCATCACAGTCGTCTCAAAGTCTATATTAAGTGTCACACTTGTCGTAATTAGTTGTAAAGTGGTCACACAGAGGGAAATGAATTATTCTTGTGTCTTGGGCAATCTACGTTATTGATTCGTCAAGTATTCTAAGTGTGAATTCCTATCATTATTCACATCAGTCTAACTAGTCTTACACTTATCCATTTCTAGGGAGGCTTCTTGACTAAGAAAATTGGCTTCACCAGACCTCCCTAAACTGTGCATTGCATAGTTCTAGTCCTCTAGCCAAGGCCTTACCCCTTGACACTATGCAATTCATAGTTATTACCCCCTAGGACTATTGCACTGCGTAGTTTCTGTGCTCAAGCTCCGACCTTGACCTCCAAAATTGTGCAATCATTCCTCCCATCTCAGCCTTCAATGCACATTGTACAATCACAAGCCTCATGCTCATCCCCTTAGTCTTTGAAATACGTAATTCCACAATATCCCTACCTCCTAAAACTGCATAGTGTGTCCTGTCAAGATCATATCCTCAGCCTGTCCCACTGGCTCTCAAAACTTCATAGTCTTGTCCCTCAGTCCTACATGAGTTGTGCCCTATATAGTCTCAGAGCTCAAGCCTCACCCCTAGCTGCTAGAACTGCGCACTACATTGTCACTAAGGCCCCGCTCCAACCTACCACCAAGTTCAAACTTAGTTAATGGATCAAAATTCACTAACTTAGACTAGGGGGTTTTCAGACTAATGTCATCTCATCATGAGTGAATTGTAGATGTAGGTACTCTATCACACCATGGAAAGGTGATGAAGAAGGATATGGAGGGAATCTTGTTGAAAGACAAGCCTATAGCTGAACACACAAGCTAATCAATCAAAAAACCTAAAGGGAAATTAGTTTGCGATCATAACTCAAGACTTAAGATCATTGAATATTCCTTATCACCAAGTCATAAGGAGGTGAAAACAACAAGCATACACTCAACACTTAACAGCAACATTGGCTTGACATTGCTACATCATCATGTAGCCCATGTTAGCAGTGTCATGTCATGTCATGTCATGAGTAGTCACATGCCACATCTTGTGGCCAATGATGTAACATATGTTTCATAAATGTATTGTAAAGTGAAATTCCAAAGGACATGTATGGAATATGAAGAATCATGTAAAGTTGAAAAGCCATAGGAAGTCAAACAATCAGGAGGGCAGTGAAAGAGTCACAAGGAAGGGGAAGCATCAACCCTTGGTTATATATACTCCTCCATTGTATGATAAAACAACTTTTCACCTTGGCTCCTCACACAAGGCATTGGAAATACATATCGGTTCTTTTGAGGAGCAAGGAGTGGCTTCAATTCTAAACTATTCAAGCTAGTTATGTTCATTGTATACATGTATCTTGGAACTTTTACTTAATAACAGAAGCCCTATGGGCCAACATGTTCTTCATGCATGGATTATCGATATTTGTAAGACTATTATGTGAATTTTTATAATTCATGTTTGATTTCATCTATGCTAAAGTATTTGAACTATTTCGGTTATTTTGTTACTTATCATAGTGAGAATGTCTTGTAATTTCTATTATTGTTGTCACATCCTTGTGGAATATTCCACTAGATATTCGACAGACCTTCCTTATAATATTAGTTTCAATGACTGTCGCATCTCTGTGGACTATTCAACTTGATGTTGTACGAACCTTTCTTGTTCATGTGTCTCTCTACTAGGGTGGTACTAATACCTCTCTCTTAGAGGCTCATTTTTCCTCCCCTCCACAGTGAAAGAAATTTGACACACATATGATCGAACATTCACCAGGCACAAACCCATTTATTTTCGAAGGAACCATGTGCTCCTCTCTATTGCTGATATTTAGAACCAATGAATATCTTTAAGATATATGGAAACTAAGCCAATATTCTAGATGGGGTTCCTACTCCAAACGGTGTGAATTCTAATTCTGACTTCACATCTAGGAGATCCCTTCATTGACGGATTTATAGCACGTCAAAATGCTTTACATTTAATAATAAATTTTCAAAATTTTCAATAGCTTCTTTAAAAGTATCACCATACACAGTAAAGTCATTCATGTATACTTCCACACAATCATGAATTAGATGAGAAAAAAAACCTAAGGCTGCTCTCTAAAATGTGGCAGGTGCATTACATAATCTAAGGGGAAGAACCAGGCTATAGGCATATGTTACCCATGGATATGTAAAAGTAGTTTTATCTTGATCTTTTGGTGCTAGTTGGATTTGGTAATACCCACTAAAAGCATCTAAAAATGAAAAATGCTTCTTTCTTGCCAAGGTATCTATTAGTTGATCTATAAAAGGTAGTGGAAAATGATCTTTCAAAGTAGCTTTGTTTCATTCCCTATAGTGAATACAAGCCATTCATTTTCCATTTTTCATAGGAACAATCACGAAAGGTGAAACCCATTGACTATCTGATATTGGGTAGATGAATTTCACGTTAAGTAAATTTTTTAATTTCTCCTTAACAATTTCTCTTAGACTAGGATTCATCCTTATATGAGGCTCCCTAACTAGTTTGGAATTTTCTTAAATATATATATGATGCATACAAGTTTTAGGATCAATACCTTTCATATCAGTGTAATCCCATGCATAACAAGAAGAGTTTTTTGTAGCATCTATATCAATTTTTTCTTTTGAAATTATTCCAAATTATTACTAATATTTAAAGTTTTACCTGAAAAAAAACTGTACTTGAGAATTGAATTTTTTTTCCATAGAAGGTAAATCCATTTGGTGAGATGATAGATATTCAATATTGCATTTTTCTTGAAAACTTTGATCTTGCTCACAATATGATGAAGACTAATTATTATTAATTAAATTTGTCAATTTATTTTCTTCATCTAATTGTGAAAGAGTATAAACTGGTTGCAAATAATTTAAGTATTCATTGTCATCATCTATCCAAATCTCACTTTCTACTTCAGTTATTGTTTTTCTAGGAGGATATAATGTAAATTTCTTAGTCGAACTTTGATCAAAGATATACATATCACAATATCTATAGCTTATGAATGCATCAACTGTAGCTAGCCAAGGTATACCAAGGATCAATGGATGGCCTCTGAAATTCTTGGGTGTTAAGATCATAAAATCTACAGGATATTCCCAAGAATATAGAGAAATAGACACATTGTCTAATACTCAATACAGTTTTATAACAGACCAATCTGCTAATTGTAATAATTTTGGAATATATCAAAGATCAGGAAGCTTAATTTGCTCCATTATCTATTTAATCATAATGTTAATGATGTCTCCTAGATAAATCAAAGTGTTTGGAATCTCAATACCATTGATATGAATTTTCACAATGGAACTACCAAGATCTAGATATTTTTTAACGATAGGTTTTCCTATCATGATATCAACAATTTTTCCTACCAATTGTGTTTTTTTAACATGTTTTCTCTTTCTTCTTGGTTTTCTAATGCATAAATCCTTAATAGATTTTTCAAATATTGGCATTTCCTTTATAGCTTGTAATAAAGGAATTTTAATGCAAATATTATTAAGTTCATCTAGCATATCATAATTTGGTAAAACAATTTTCCTTTTTATTCCTTTATCAATTTTGAACCTTTCAAGAAAAGGTGGACCTTACAAAGAAACAAGAGGTTGTTCTACTAGAGCAATTGTAGGAACTTTCTTTATTTTCTCATCCTTTGATGGTATAGGAACATATTCCTTAAGAGGAATGTTTTCTTCATCAAGATTTGCATATTTCTCATCAACTTCATCCTCTTTAGATTTTGGATGGTGGTTGTTGGTGAGTTCTTTTGAAAAACCCTACTAGATCTAAGTTGAACATCATTTGTACCTAATGGGGTAATCATACAAGCTCGAAAATTTTGTCCTTCGATATTATAAACAGCTTGATGATTTTTATTGTTTTGATTCGGAAGTTGTTGGGCAGGTAGTTGATTGGGTTTTTGAGGAAATAGTAATGAAAGTTGTTGATTTGGATTTTGAAATTAAGAAGGTTGAGATGGTTTAGGAGGATAATATTGTGGTGGAAAAGAAGTATAGGGTTGTTGGAATTGAATATATTGAGGATATTGAGGATATTTTCCATAAGGATTTTTCCAACCTTGTGCCCAATATGGATTTTGAGATTGTGGGGAGCAATGTTTCCATGGCATGGGTGCAGTCCAATTGCTCTATGGTTGTGCATATGATTGAGTATTGAAACCTTGAGTCATATTTGGTTTTTTATTTTTCCATGGTCTTTTAGTAATAAAACAAAGAGATTTAGCTTGACTTGTTCCAAATTCACCTTGACGAACAACTTTAACACCAGGTATTGAAGGGCATTCCTTCCTGTTATTATTTTCAACACATATGACACAAATTTCTATACTATGAAGGGGACATTCTCTTAAGGAACGTTTCTTCCTACACTTGGGATATAAAATAGATAATGTAGCATTCTCATTTTTTTACTTGTTTTGTATATTAAGGGTGTCTATTTGTTCACTAAGACTCCCTAGGATATCTATTTTTAAATTATCAAGAAAATTGCCTATTTCAACTCTACTTATTGTTCCAGTTCTAGATTTATTAATTCTGGACATCACAAGATCTCTTGGATTGTTGCTAGTTCTAGCCTTACCCCTTGAAATATGTTTACACAAATCACATATTTCTCCAAATTAAAGTTTTGAAACATCGCCATTTCCCATTAAATTAAGAAGATCAATTCATTCATCTATGATGGATTTTAACAAAAGGTTTTCTAGTTTTTCATTATCCAAATTACACATCTTAGATCTTATGATGTTGTAAGGAAATATTTCAACTAGATCTTCAAGGCTTTCATCCTCTTTCTGCTTCATCTTAAAGACTTCATATTTAAGGTTATGGGACATACAATAATCCTTATATTTTTCTAAGAACACATTTTTCATCTCTTCCCATGTTCTAATTATATGTCTTCCTAATCCCATAAACCATTTAAGTGCTAAATCGTTAAGGGTTGTTGGGAATAATTTCAATTTTTTAGGATCAAGTAAGTAGCCATAAGCTCTACATAAAACCTCAAACTCAAAAATAAATCTTTCAGTGTTCTCATTTCTCAAACCATAGAAATTAGGAAGGATGGAGGGTGAGATGTTGTTGATTGTGGTTGTAATATCTTCATCAAACATGGGAAATACATAAGGATCTAGTTCTACCCTATCACCTCTACCACCTCATCCTTCACAACCAAATCTATTTCCTCCTCTGCCTCTTCCAAATCCAATCCTATTTTCACCAAAATGTATTTTATGCAGTTCTTCTTCTCCTTCCCCTACCATTGTAGGTTCTTTAGAGCTAATATAGGGTTCTATAATAAGATTGTCTAGCTCTTCTTCAAGTTCCTCTACTTGTAACATCCCCTCCCATGTCCACCCACAGAAACCATGACAACTGGGATAAACATGAGACAAGAGGCTACTATGATTATATTCTACCTCCTATGTGATGTTAAAGAAGTTGAATCGACGAAACATCACACGTAGTCATCCAACATGATCAACAGAACCCTCGAGAGACAAGTTAGCCACTCACACAACTTGGCCAGGGTCCCAGTATTATTCTAGATTTCTTAGGCCATAGTCACTCTCATCTTATGCATGAGGGAGCAACCAACAACCTAAATTCTCTCTCACATGCCTACCTGCTAGTGACTGTGAACCAAAATTGCAGTTTTTTGTGAGCAGCCCCAGGATTTAAGCCACTTTTCTAGCCCAGAATTCTGACCTTTACCCAAAAATTGCTACAACCTTCAAAATTGATTTAGGACATGATAACAATGTTGATCAATAAAAATCAACCTCGAGACTAGACTTCAACATCCCCAACTAGGACTAACATTATATCAAACACTTAACATCAATGCAACCTACAGGTCTAAGATACAAGACAATGCATAAATAACTTAAACAACTTATGAAACATAACCAGAAGGATCGCCTCCTTCTCCATTTAACTACTAGATCATCAATTAGGCCATGCATCCATCCATTTAACAGTTGCAAGTGAATACATGAAATAACCATGACATGAACCAGCCATTTAACCATGCTTATAACCAACATAAAACCATGTAAATATCAGAGATAAGAGAACCATTAAATCCACATATAAATCAGTTCAAAATTAAGATAGCTTATCTTTTATTAATCATAGGAAAACCTGACAAGGTTCGGGACTTGCACGTACCACCAACCATAGACATGGTTGAATCAAATCTCTCTTTCAGCCAGTCATCCATGTGCCATGTTCTAAGCATGAATGTGGGATCTCATAGAACAACTAATCCAATAACAACCAAGGGAATGCCGAGGTTAAACCACATCCACCTTCATCAATTCATGATCACACCAAAAATGTTTCTTCGATCACAACTGAAGAGAACTTGGAATGTCATAAAAAATCCATCACTATCCTTGATGAATTTTCCATCGCCTTGTCTCTCAGGAGTTACTGCATTCCAAACCTAGATCACTAGGCCCTAAACCAAGACATATCCCTCAGGTTTTACCATGTATCCTACCAAAACCAATCAAGGGATTCTTAGGCCTTTGGGAATGGAACTTGAGACCACCTCTGCCCTAGATTCATAAATCCATCTAGAAAAAAAAAATCTCAAAAATCAAAATAAACATCCCAACACCATGGAATCTAGAAAAAGGAAAGGCTAGGCTAAAAACCACTGCCATAACCCAAAAAAACCATGCCACCAATAGCAAGAGGGCCATACACCAACATGCAAATCCATGCATGTCCAAACCAACTAGGAAATCACACATGCAAAAGTTTACCTGCAAGTATTCCTGCTGAAGCTACCTAATTCTACTTTCTTTCCTTGATCCTTGCTTTCTTTTCCATTCCTTGCTCCAAGCTAGAGTGCTCCAAGAAAACTCTAAGTGAGCAAGAGTGACAGAGATAAAGAGAGAAATGAGAGAGCTCTAAACTTGAACTAACAAAAGAAATGAACTAATCCTCAGAAGAATTTCTATGCATGAGGCCTCTAATTTCTTCATTTTCCATTATTTTCCTTGAATTTAATCCTCACATGAAACATTTGACCTTTCACCTTACTTTTCTCCCAATTTCCTTTATTTTCATAAATAAATGTTCCAAAATTCCTTTTTTCCTTTTAATTCCTTTCCCTTAGACTTTGCTAATTTTCCTTAGCCAAAACACACATCCAATGATGCCCACTACGATATATTTGCCTACCACTCAGCTTGGAATACGTGTCCCTTGACAGTGGTCTTAGTTTTCCTTTATTAACTTTAATTACATGAAGTTTTCACTAGGTTTATTACAGAGCCATCTCCCCTGGGAAACATCGTCCTTGGTGTTAAACCACACCATGACCTCAACAAAACTACTAAAAAAAAAACATACTACCCATGGAGCTTTATAACTTAGCTCGTTATAGTGTTTACAATGAAAGACATGCTCAAAAGAAAAACATCATGACAACATGGAAATATAACAACCATAATAATATGTCACCCATATTTCTTATTGGAGCTTTATAAATTAGCTCATGGTGGTATTTACGTCTGTATACGTATACATACATATACCATAACATCAACAAAATGTATGCCAAACATATACAAACATCAACCAAAAATTTCTTTTCCTCAACCAACAAACAATGAAGGATATAGGGCCCACATTTGATCCTTCATCTCCCTTGTAGCTTCTTCAAGCCCAAAGTTCTTCCACTACACTTTAACTTTCTCTATGTCTCTGTTCCTGAGCATGAGATGTTTCTACTACAATATGCACTAAGGCTCCAGCTAGAACTCTCCTTCTTTCTCCACCTACAATACATACCAATTTCCTTTGCTAGTGCATCATGTACATCCTTAGAATATCCTCCAAAATCGTATGGACCCTCTATGTCTTTCCATTTTTCTATAGATGATATGCTATACTCAAGGGCAACTTTGTACCCAAGCCTGCAAATATCTCCTTCCAAAACATGGAAGTGAAATTTTCATCCATGTCTAACACAATCTTCTTTGGGACACCATGCAGTCTCACTCTCTCTCTTATGAAACCTTGTGCTACCTCACTGGTTGAATATGTAGTCTTCACTAGAATGAAGTGAGCTACCTTACTCAACCTATCAATGACGACCATAATATAATCATGTTGCTTTACTTTCCTTGGAATACTTGTAATGAAATCCATGGAAATGACCTCCCATTTACATTTCAGAATCCGAATAGAATGTAGTAAACAACCTAGATGCTTTCTTTCCTTCTTTACCTGCTAACAATCTAAGCATCTTGCCACAAACTCTAACACTTCCTTCTCTAGATTCGACCAATAGTAAAAATTATTTATCACCATCAACCTCTTTTGATATCCTGTATGATCCAAGTATGGCTTGAAATGGAACTCCCTAAAGGTAATCTTCTTGATCTCACTATAATTCGACACATAGATCCTATCCTTGAATCTCACCAAACTATCTATCATGAGACAATAGTCTACATCCTGATCACCTATACCTATACTCTATTGTAACCTATCCATGATCTCCATGTATTTTTCATCTCATTATCCCACATGCAAGATCCTATCATGTAAGTTTGTCCCATAATAGCTCATAGCTTCTATATGATTTACCTATACCTTTCTACTAAGAGCATATGCAACCCGGTTCTCCTTCCCTTTGATGTATCTTATCTTGAATTCGAACTCGCTAAGGGTAGACAACCATCTAGGTTACCTCGAATTTAGATTTGTCCTGTAAAAAAATACTTAAACCCACTGTGATTTCTCATTAGCACAAACCGTCTACCCAAAAGTTAGTGTCTCCACATATTTAATGCATGTATGATCATTTCCAACTCAAGATCATGTGTTGGGTAGTTCTACTCATGCTCATTCATTTTTCATCATTCATAGCACATTACTTATCCTTATTTCATGAGAACTCCACCAAGTCCTCTCTTGCAAGTGTTTGTACACACTACAAACTCCTTTTTCGGATCCACAATCTTCAACATTGGTGCATGTGTCAGCAACTATTTAAGCTGCTCAAACTTAGGCTTACATTCCTCTATCCTTTCAAACTTCTTACCTTTCCTCTACAATGATGTGGTAGGATATGCAATGTGTGAAAAGTTCTTGATGAACCTCATGTAGTAACCTGCCAATACCATAAATTATCTCACCTCATCTACATTCTTAGGCACTACCCACTCCATGATGGCCCTTATCTTTTCTGGATCTACTACAATGCCTTCCTTGGAGACAACATGTCCCAAGTAGTGTACCTCAGTCTAAAAGAAGTTGCACTTTCTAAGCTTAGCATAGAATTCATGCTCTCTCAGAAACCTCAACAGTATTTATAAATGTCCAACATGCTCTCCTTCATTTTTAGAATATACCATTATGTCATCCATGAATACAATAACAAGTGTGTCCATATAAGGACATAACACATTATTCATCAAACACATAAATAGTTGGATCATTAGTTAAACCGAATGGAACAACAACAAACTTATAATTCCCATACCTAGTCCTGAACACAGTATTGAACATATCCTCTTCCTTGATGTGTACCTGATGATATCCTGATCACAAGCTGATTTTAAAGAACACTGCTGCACCCTTTATCTGATCAAACAAACCATCAACCCTCGGTAAAGGGTACTTGTCCTTGATCATTACTTTGTTCAACTACATGTAGTCAATGCTCAATCTAAGAGCACCATATTTCTTCTTTGCGAACAACATTGGTGCACCCCATGGTGATACACTCGGCCTAATGTACCCCTTGTCCAATATTTCCTTCAGCTACAACATTAACTCGACCAACTTATGTGTTCTCATCCTATAAGGTGATTTTGATGTTGGAGTTCCCCCTAGCACCAACTCAATATAAAAATCTATGTCCATGTTTGGTGGTAACTCTATAATGTCCTCAGGGAATACATCTTGAAACTGCTGCAAAAAATGGGTATCTTCTCAACACATCTGCATCCTTAACATCCTTACCCTTGTCACTGGAAATTTACATTACAAACATCACACAAAATTTTCTACAACTATGCCTAGCTTGCATAGTGGTAACCATCCTCACTGATTTAAGCTTATTCTTTCCTTGCAAGGTCCTCTTTTCACCACTATCATCCACACATTCAATGGCCTTGTTGAAGCAATCCACTTTGATTCTATGACTCTATAGCCAATATATACCCAAAATCATGTTATACGATCCTAATGGAAATACATTCAAGTGTGTTGTGTAGGCATACCATTGAATTCAAATGCACAAGCTCCTACCCAATGGAAAACTCACTTCTTTGTACCTGTACCAACCAAGATTTTGCATGAAATTCTTTTCTCAAACCACACTTATCCACCAGGTCATGATTAATATAACAATAATTAGATCCAGGATAAATAAAAATAGAAACATCTTGATCACAAACCTTACCATCCATCCCAATTATTGATGCCTAGTGATCCACCTGCCTATTGTCCACAACTGCATAGATCCAAGGAATTCTATGACCAACATCACCTAATATATGGGCCCCATGAGAACTATAGATATGGGGTCTACCACCACTCTAATACCTCAATGTACAATACTTCTTATGATGATCCTTACCACATATCCAACGGTGCGATGGTTCTTTACCATCGCCTCTAGCCTGCTGTTAGCCATGTACTTTCTCAGTTGTATTGAATCTCTTGTAAGGAACTACATTTTCTTACTCACCTACATCTTGAGGTCTTTCTCACTTTGGTGGCCATTTTCATTTTGATTTCTCATTTCCTTTCAAGTCACACTTCGGCTCAACTTTGTGCTTTGAATGCTCATAACAATGCTTCAAATTTTGGATGGCCTCCTCCAATGATCTAGGCTCATCGAACTCAATTTGGTCTTTGTATGATATTGGCAGTCCACTGATGAATATCTTAACCTTGGCCTTATCGACCTTGAGTTAAGGCACATATCTCAACAACTCCAAAAACCTACTAGTATACTCCTCGTCTATCATATAACCCATCTGCAACTCATAAAACTTCTTAGCTTTGTCATCATAGTACCTCTCTGACAAGTCCTTCTTCTTCAAGATCCTTTGAAATGCCAAGTCAAATCATATTCATAAATACCTTTAACATTATTCACATCTTCCCACCAAAAATCTGCTTTACCTTTGAGACTAAAAAGGGTTATCCTTGCTTTAATGTTTTCTCAATAATCATACAATATAAACAATTTCCTCATACCAAGCAACCAAGCCTCTGCATCCTCCTATTTCTTCATATACCCATCAAAGGTAGGTGGCTTCACATTCTTGAACAAATCTAGAAATTATCCCCTATCACTCCTCCCATAAGGGTGATAATGATGATGATCATGATGCTTGTCAAAACCAAAACTAGAGTAATAACTGTGTCCAGTACCTCTCCTATTTGGAGTGTCCAATAACCTACCATCCTTGATTGTGTCATATCTATCCAACCTACACCCACCATACAACATGTGTCTACTAGGAGACCTATTTCAATATGTCCCATTAGTTATGTCCTCTTTCCTATGGCTGATCTAAAGTGGCCCTTGTCACTACAATTCTGGCATATTATGAAGTAGTATTGCATTCACCTTTACTTGTTTCTCTCGTTCCTACATGATTTTATCATTTTCCGCTTTGCGACTCCTTATTTCTTCCCTTAAGATTCTCGATGTATCTTCCAAATCAGAAGAATTCCCCATACCATGTTGCTCATTTTATGCATAGGGAGATTCTATGTAGTCTACCACCTTGCTAGCCATTTTATCTCTTTCCTGCAAGGCATACCATGTCAGCTAAAACAATTATAATAAACCAATGTACCTTAGCATAATTTTGGGAGGATATATTGTTTGTAATATCATCAATCAACATGATACATATATAACATAATCATAATATCATATAGTCATCTATCAAATAAATGCATCAACACATAAACATCCTTCTCGGTAGGGTATAGTAATCAATGCAATGGCATATCAAAAATGCATGCTATGAACTTATGCATGAAAACAACCATTATTCCATCGTACACATTGCCACATGAAACCATCAACATGCATAAGAAATGCCTAATCAACTACACATACACATAACCACATGTATTCGAGCATGAGCAATTAATTCTTGTAACCAACCTACAAGACTGATACATGTAATAAAACAATCAAGAGTGCAACCCAACATAGAATGACATAATCAAGATGCATATAATCAAGTTGCGTATAAGCTGCATATAATCAAGTAACCATTCATATACTTCTAATGTTGCATTCCACAAAATCACATCAAGTTCCTCATGGTAACCATACTACAACCATGATCAACATGATGCAATGCAACAAGCACATGGAACACAAGTGTAAGAGACACACATGCAACTAACATGCATGCATGACCAACACACACCACCCATCTAATCTGAGGGGTGAACCATGCTCTGATACCAATCTGTAACACCCCCTCCTAGGTCTACCCAAAGAAACCATGACAAATGAGGTAAACATGAGATGAGAGGCTACTATGATCATATTTGACCTCCTATGTGACCTTAAGGAAGCGGAATTGACAAAACATCAGACACAATCATTCAACATCATCAACATAACCCCCAAGAGACAAGTCAGCCACTTAGACAACCTATCCCTAGGTCCCACTACTATCCTATATCTCTTAGGCCATATTCGCTCTCATACTATGGGCAAGGGAGCAACTACAACATAAAGTCGCTCTCACAAGCATGCCTACCAGTGACTGTGGACCAAAATTTCAAGTTATGTTCCAACGACCCTAGGATTTAAGCCACTTTTCTATATCATAATCCCAACCTCTTCCAAGAAATTGTTATAACCTTCAGAATTCATTAAGGACATGATAACAATCTTGATCAATCAAAATCAACCTCAGGAATAGGCCTAAGCATCCCCAACCGGGACTGACATTATGTCAAACACTTGGCATCAATGCAACCTATAGGTCTAGGATAAAAGACAAAGAATAAATGACTAAAACAACTTATTAAACATAACCAGAAGAATCACCTCCTTCTCCATTGAAATACTAAATCATCAATTAGGTCTTGCATCCATCCATTTAATAGTTACAAGTAAATACATGAAATAACCATGACATGAACCAGTCATTTAACCATGCTTATAACTAGCATAAAGCCATGTAAATATCAGAGATAAGATAGCCATCAAATCCACATATAAATTAGTGCTAAAGTAAGAGAACTTAGATTTTATTAATCATCGGCAAATCCAACTAGGTTCGAGACTTCCACGTACCACACAACCATAGATATGGCTGAACCAAATCTCTCTTTTAACTAGTCACCCCCATGCCATATTCAAAACATGAAAGTGGGATATCATAGAATAACCAATCCAAGAACAACTAAGGGAATCCAGAGGTTAAACCACCTCTACCCTCATTAAACCGTGATCACACAAAAACCGGTGCTCCAATCACAACCAAGCAGAACTTGGAATTCCATCCATAATCCATCACTATCCTTGAGGAATTTTCCATCTCCTTGTCTCTCAGGCTTTACCACAATCCAAACCCAGATCACTAGGCCCTAAACTGAGACATCTCCCTCAAGCCTTACCATGTATCCCACAAAAATTGATCAAGGGATTCTTGGGCCTTTGGGAATGGAACTTGAGACCACCTCCACCCCAGATTCTAAAATCCATCTAGAAAAACAAAGCTCAAAAACCAAAATAAACATCCAAACACCATGGCATCTAGAAAAAGGAAAGGCTAGGCTGAAAGCCATTATCATAACCTAGAAAAACCATGCCATCGACAACAAGAAAACCATACACCAATATGCAAACACATGCATGTCCAAAACAACTAGGAAATCACACATGCAAAAGGTCACGTGAAAGTATTCCTACTGAAGCTACCTGATCCTAATTTCCTTCCTTGATCCTTGATTTTTTTTCCTTTGCTTTTATTTCTTTTCCTTCCCTTGCTCCAAAATATAGTGCTCCAAGAAAACACTAAGTGACCAAGAGTTAGAGGGAGAGAGAAAAAAAAATGAGAGAGCTCCAGACTTGAACTGACAAAAGCCACGAACTCATCCTCATAAGCCTTTTTATGCACGAGGCCTATAATTTCTTCATTTTCCATTATTATCCTTCAATTTCCTCCTCACATGCAACATGTGACCTTTCACCTTAATTTTCTCCTAATTTCCTTTATTTTCAAAAATAAATGTGCCAAAATTCCTTTTTTCCTTTTAATGCATTTACCAATTTTCCTTAGCCAAAACACACATCTAGAGGTTCCCACCAGGATATCTTTGGCCAACACTCAGCTTTCAATATGTATCCCTTGACCGTGGTTCTATTTTTTGTTTATTAACTTTTATTACATGTACTTTTCACCAAGGCAGTTATAGAGCCCTCCCCCTTGGGGAACACCGTCCTCGGTGTTAAACTAGAACATGACCTCAACAAAACCACTGAAATTCAAACATACTGCCCATATAGCCTTATAACTTAGTTCGTTGCAGTATTTACAATGAAATACTTTCTCAAAAGAAAAACATTGTGACAATATGACATATAATAACCATAATAATATGACACCCATACCACTTATTGGAGCTTTATAACTTAGGTCATGGCAATATTTACATTTGTATCCATATACATACATATACCATAACATCAGCAAAATGTATCCCAAACATATACCAACATCAAACCAAAACTGCTTTGCCTCAACTGACAAACAATGAAGGATATAAGGCCAGCGTCTCATTTTCCACTACATTTTAACTTGCTCTATGGCTCTGTTCCTAAGCATGAGATGTATTTGCTGCAATATGCACTGAGGTTCCAGCTCAAACTCTCATTCTTTCTCCACCCCCAATTTAGACAAATGAATAACATGATCAACACCCTTTATATACTTCTTAATTTATTAAATATGGAAAACATCATGGAATATCATTATTGGAGGTAGTGCAAGTCAATATTCCATTGATCCAATCCTCTCAAGGATCTCAAAAGGTCCGTAATATCATAGTACCAACTTGGCACATGAACCAATCCTCAAAGAGATTTTCTCAGTCTTGATGCGCAAACACACATGCCCCCCAACTTGAAACTCCTTGAACACAGTGTTCCCATTTGCATAGCTCATCTTCCTATCCTGTGATGCCTTTAGATTCCCCTTTATAACCTGCATTTCTTGCTCCATGTCTACCAGCATATCTGGTCCAATTAGTACCTAGTTCATTGGATCACTCCAACTGACGGGAGTATTACAACTCCGACCATACAATTCCTCGAAAGGACTCATCCTCAATGGCTCCTAATAACAATTGTTGTATGCAAACTCAACCAAAGGAAGATACTCCTCCCATTTCCTCTGCTGGTGCATCACGTACATCCTCAGCATATCCTCCAAAATCCTATGGACCCTCTCTACCTGTCCATTTGTCTACAGATGATAAGTTGTACTGAAGGCCAACTCTATACCTAAGCCTGCAAATAGCTCCTTCCAAAACTTGGAAGTGAACTTTGCATCCCTGTCTAACATAATATTCTTTGGAACACCATCAAATATCACTATCTCTCTAATGAAAATTTGTGCTACCTCACTGGTTGAATATGTACTCTTCATTGGAATGAAGTGAGTTACCCTGCTCAACCTGTCAACCACAACCATAATAGAATCATGCTTCTTCACTTTCTTTGTAAGACCTGTAATGAAATCCATGGAAATCACCTCCCATTTCCATTTCTTAATCAAAATAAGTTGTAGTAAACGACCTGGATGCTTGCATTTTGTCTTTACCTACTTATAGTATAAGCATCTAGCCACAAACCTTGCCACTTCCTTCTTTAGATTCGACCAATAGTAAACGTATTTATTGTTGTGAATTTCTTATGATATCCTGGATAACCTGAGTATGGCTTGACATGAAAATCCATCAAGATAAGCTTCTTGAGCTCACTGCAATTCAGCACATGGGTCCTATCCCTTGATCTCACCAAACCATCTATTGCGAGATGATAGTCTGCAACCTGATCACCTATACTTGCACACTTCTATAGCCTATGCATGATCTCATGTATTTGTCATCCCACTATCTTGCCTACAAGATCTTATCCTATAGCTCTATCCCATAAGAGCTCATAGCTATTATATGATTTCCTTGTACCTTCCTACTAATAACATTTTCAAACTGGTTCTCCTTTCCTTCGATGTATCTGATCTCAAAGTCCAACTCACTAAGGGTAGCTAACCATCTAGCTTGCCTAGCATTTAGATTTGGCTATCCAAACAAATACCTCAACCTACTGTGATCGCTCATCAGCACAAATTGTCTACCCAGAAGATAGTGTCTCTACATCTTCAATGCATGTATGATCATTGCCAACTCAAGATCATGTGTTGGGTAGTTCTTCTCATGCTCATTCAGTTTCTATGACTCATAGCACACTACCTATCCTTCTTGCATGATAACTCTACCAAGTCCTCTATTGAAAAACTCTGTACACACTATAAACTCCTTGTCCAGATCCACAATCTTCAGTATTGGTGCATGTGTCAACAACTATATAGTTTCTCAAAACTAGCCTCACATCCTCTATCCATTCAAACTTCTTACCTTTCCTTTGCAATGATTTTATAGGATATGGAATGCATGAGTTCCTAATGAACCTCCTGAAGTAACTTTCCAATCCCATAAATGATCACACCTCATCTACATTCTTAGGAGCTGCCCACTCCATGATGATCCTTATCTTTTCTAGATCTACTACAACGCCTTCCTTAGAGACAGTACGTCCCAAGTAGTGTACCTCAATATAAAAGAAGCTGCACTTGCTAATATTAGCATACAATTGATGCTCTCTTAGCAACCTCAACATTACTGCTAAATTTTCGGCATGCTCTCGCTCATTTTTAGAATATATGAGTATGTCATCAATGAATACAATAACAAATTTGTCCAATAAGGACACAACACACTATTCATCAAACATAGAAATGGAGTTGGAGAATTAGTGAAACTGAATGGAACAACAACAAACTCATAATGCCCATACCTAGTCCTGAATGCAGTCTTGATGATATCCTCTTCCTTGATGTGTACCTTGTTGGAAATACTAAGAGGGAGGGTGAATCAATATTCCTTAGAAATTAGCACTTTTAAATCTTTTTAGAGCATTAGTTAATCTTCAATTATTATTAGTGTTTATGCAGTAACTACAGTAAATTAAAAAATAGTAGGAACAAGAAGTTTAGGTGGAAAACCACCTCTGGGTCAAATACCACCGAATGCTTTTCTAATAAATTCATTAATCTTCAGCCCCAACTAAAATGAAAGCAGCAACTTCCTAGAATTGTAGTAAAGAATTCTTCTCCAGCTCCCACTGGAAGGACACTCCAATGCCCTTGTTTATTTAATAATCAACTGAATGGATGCCCCAACACCCTAGAGAGTCACAACTCGCCCTACCACCACCCTACCTCCCTAATGTGTTCACATGCCCCAACTTGTAGGTGACTTCATACACTTTCCTAGCACCTCCCTGCAACCCTATAATGATTGAAATAAGCCAAGACAGTGGATTCCCAAACTAGGGAGAAATCCCTGATACAATAGAATGTACAACTACTTTCATGTACTTGACCAAATACCCAATCACTCTATGACCTGCAACCCAACCATCACATCATCCCAACAATGGCTCATATACCTCCAAACACTACCTCTTCGACTCTGGGCATAATGACTCTTTCACAAATGACTCTTTTACAAATTTTACAATGATGAACCTTTTATAAATTTACAATGATGACTCTTTTACAAATGATTATCCTACAATTTTACCATGATGACTCTTTTACAACTTTACAATGATGAATCTTTTACAAATGACTCTTTACAATTTTACAATGATTACTCTTGGCCTTAACAATACTTCATGATATCTAGATCTTTGTCATGTCTTCAAGGATGTCCCATTGCAATGCTTCCTTTGATTTTATACTCGTACTCTTGAATTCTTACTTTATGTTGTACTTGAATATTCTTCTACATAAATGCAAAATTTTCTCATCGAAACCAATCCCAAAACAAAACAAAATACCGAGCAACTTGCCTTTGCCTACAAAACACATGTAAGTGCATAATAATTAATAAATACACATTAAAATTACAATGTGTACCTGAAGTGTGCTTGTCACTTTTGTTGTTGACTTCTTGCAACATTAGAAAAATACTCCCACTCTTTATATAGGCATGGAATCTCTGCAAGACTATATCCAATACTAACCTAAAGATATATTCAATAAAAACTGATGAAACCCTAGACTTGTGATGGACCACGTTCTAAGTACAAGAACAGAGAAAATTCTATCAATTATGACAAGAAAAGTAACATGAACATACAACATCATATAAATTTAGAAGACTTGGTGTAGCGTCAAGAATGTGTAGCATCAAATGTGTAGTATCAAGAATAGGACATCTGAAATGTGGTATCAAAACTAACTGTGACATATAGAGACACAGAGATATAACTGAGACCCTGTATATAATTACATTGTCTTGCAAAAACACATGTCAAAGATGATACTCAAAATTAAAATTTACACACTAATCATACATACTTTGTTGTAGGAGACTTACCCTTGACTGTTGATGTGTGGTCCTTACTACAGTGATCCTTGAATGCATGCTTTTTCTTTCCTTCAAGGAGCTAGATATTGAATCTGTTCTATATATGTAATTTCAAATCTATAGTGTCTAAAATTTCATCTTGTGGTATCCTTATGAGTCCCCTTTCCAACCTTGTAGGTCTGATCAAGATTGGATTCTTCAAGAAATATTTATGCCCAATCTCCCAAGATGCCCTGATTATAGACCGATTCAGTAGAGTGAAATTTTATGAAGTGCCGTGTGTCACTGTTGTGACCTTCGGCCTAGAAAATGCTACCCCACAAAAAAAGGTTTGTTCTCTTTTTGTCACTATTTAAAAAATTTAAATCCAATGCTCACAGAGAAAGTTATGATGATTTTCCCAATGTCACATGTTTGACATGGAATTCGAGAGCCTCCAAAAACCGTAACTTCCTCAGATCATATATCCCGAAAATATAGCGAACCAAGATCTAAAATTCGGTCACAAGGTTCATCCATATTTAGGATCAAATGGGTTTTAATTTTAGCTTTTGAAGCTTCACAGAAATAACGTTCTAGAGAAAATTCAACAATGGCGTGTTTGAATCCACAAAATCCCTACTAGAGGAGGATATGAGGGTCATTATTTATATGAATGTCATGAGTTGAGAGGGTCTTCAACAAGTGAACGTTGGAGGGGATTTAGAATTTAAGAAAAAAACATTACTAATTATTGACTATTCAATGACCACAACCAATTATGAGTACCATATCACAACCCCAAAGGGTTTTAGCCCACTAACTAGGGTTGCTAACTTCAAACATGAATATCTCTCAAACCATGAAGAATTACGTGGCATGCCATATATCAACAGAAACACATTGATGACTAGAATCCATCTAGAGGATCGTTGACTCAGAATAGAAAAAAATTTCAAGTTAAAATTCCCATGCAGGATCGGGGTAGCCTCTGGTGCTACTTGGGTTAACATCAATGACAACCACTAATCAACATACCTAATGGTATCCTGATCTCAAGTCGATCTTAGAGAAACCTATTTCTCCCTTCAACCGATCAAAAAAATCATTAATCCTCACAAAGGGTACCTATTCTTGATTTTTTTACTTTGTTCAGTTTCCTATAGTCAATGCACAATCTAAGAGTACCATATTTCTTCTTTACAAACAACACCGGTGCACCCTAAGGAGATACACTTTGCCTAAAGTAACCCTTGTCCAAAATTTCCTTCAACTGTAACTTTAACTCAACCAACTCATGTGTGCTCATCCTATAAGGTGCTTTTGATTCTGAATTTCCCCTTCCACCTCCATGTGAGGTGGTAACTCTGTAATATCCTTAGGCAATATATCCTGAAACTATTGCAAATCTGGGTACCTTCTTAACACATCTACATCCTCAACCTCCTTACCCTTGTCACTAGAAATGTGCATTGCGAACATCACACAACCGTTTTTGCAACTATGCCTAGCCTACATAGTAGTTACCATCCTCACTGATGTAGGCTTCTTCTTTCCCTGCAAGGTCTTGTTTTTACCACTATCATCCACACACTCAACACCCCTGTCGAAGAAATCCACTTTGGTTCTATGAAGGTATAGCCAATCCATACCTTAAATCATGCTATACAATCCCAATTGCAATATTATATTCAAGTGTGTTTTTGTATGCATACCATTTAACTCAAATGCACAAGATCTTACCCAATGGTGAACTCACTTCTTTGTACCTATAGCAAACTATACCAACCAAGATTATGCATGCACTTCTTTTCTCAAACCACACTTATCCACTAGGTAAGGATTAATGTAACTATAGTTAGATCTAGGATCAGTCAATGTGATACACATATAATATAACCATAATAGCATATAGAAATCTATCGAATAAATGCATCAATGCATAAACATCCCTCTAGGTATGGTCCAGTCATCAATGCAAGGGCAGATCAATAATTCATGCTATGACTTTATGCATGAAAACAATTGTTATTCCATTGTACACATTGCCACATGCAACCATCAACATGCATAAGAAATTCCCAATCAACTACACATACGCATAACCACATGTAGTAAAGTATAAGCAGTCAATTCTTGTCGCCAACCTACAATACTGATACATGTAATCAAATAATCAAGAGTGCAACCCAACAATACAAGGATGTAATCAAGATGCGTATAAGATGGATATAATCAAGTAACCAATCATATACTTCTGATATTACATTCCATAAAATCACATCAAGTACCTCATGATAGCCTTACTACAACCATGATTGACAAAATGCAATGCAACAAGCACATGGAACACAAGTGTAAGAGACACACATGAAACTAACATGCATGCACGACCAACAAACGCCGCCCATCTAGTTTGAGGGGTGAAGCATGCTCTGACACCAACCCCCTCCTAGTTCTACCCAAAGTAACCATGACAACTGGGGTAAACATGAGACGAGAGGCTACTATGATCAGATTCAACCTCCTATGTGACCTTAAGGAAGTGGAATCGATAGAACATCACACACAATCATCCAAAATAATTAACAAAAACATTATAAGAGAAGTCATCCACTCAGATAGCCCGTCCTTGGGTCCCACTGCTATTCTATATCTCCTAGCGCATAGTCTCTCTCATGCTATGGTCAAGGGAGTGAACAACAACCTAAAGTTTCTCTCACAGTCCTGCCTACCAACAACTGTGGACCAAAATTGATAGTTCTGTGTCGGTGACCCCAATATTTAAGCCAATTTTCTAGCCTAGAATCTCGGCCTCTGCCCAAAAATTGCTAAAACCTTCAAAATTCATTAATGACATGATAAAATGTTGATCAACCAAAATCAACCTCAAGACTAGGCCTGAGCATCCCCAATCGGGACTGACATTTTGTCAAACACTTGGCATCAATGCAACCTATAGATCTAGGATACAAGACAGAGCATAAATGACTAAAACAACTTATGAAATGTAACCAGAAGGATCAAATCCTTCTCCATTGAACTACTGCATCATCAATTAGGTCTTCCATCCATCCATTTAACAGTTACAAGTAAATACATGAAATAATCATGACATGAACCAGTGAATTAACCATGCTTATAACCAACATAAAACCATTTAAATATCAAATATGAGACAACCATTAAATCCACATATAAATTAGTGCAAAAGTAAGAGAACTTAGCTTTTATTAATCATAGGAAAATCTGGCCAGGTTTGGGACTTCTCATAGAATAAGAAATCCAAGAACAACTAAGGGAATCGAGAAGTTAAACCACCTCTGCCCTCATCAAACCATGATCACACCAAAATCGGTGCTCTAATCACAACAAAACAAAACTTGGAATTCCATCTAGAATCCATCACTATCCTTGATTAATTTTTTGTCTCCTTATCTCTCAGGATTTACTGCAATCCAAACTTGGATATTAGGCCCTAAACTGAGGCATCTCCCTCAGGCTTTATCGTGTATCCTTCTAAAACCAGTCAAGGAATTCCTAGTCCTTTGGGAATGGAACTTGAGACCACATCTTCCTTGGACTCTGAAATCCATCTAGCAAAACAAAGCTTAAAAACCAAAATAAACATCCCAACACGATGGAATCTAGAAAAAGGTAGGGCCAGGTTGAAAACCATTATCATAACCCAGCAAAACCATGCCACCGATAGCAAGAGAACCATACACCAACATGAAAATCCATGCATGTCCAAACCATCTAGGAAATCACACATGTAAAAGGTGACTTGCAAGTATTCATGTTGAAGCTGGTTGCTACTTTCCTTCATTGATCCTTGCTTTCTTTTCCTTTCCTTTCTCCAAACTAGAGTGCTCCAAGAAAACTCTAAGTTACCAAGAGTGAGAGAGAGAGAGAAAAAAAATGAGAGAGCTCCAAATTTGAACTAACAAAAGAAATGAACTGATCCTCAGAAACATTTTTATGCATGAGGCCTCTAATTGCTTCATTTTCCATTATTTTCCTTCAATTTCCTCCTCACATTCAACCTGTAACCTTTCACCTTACTTTTCTCCCAATTTCCTTTATTTTCATAAATAAATGTGCCAAAATGTATTTTTTCCTTTTAATCCCTTTGCCTTTGCCATTGCCAATTTTCATTAGCCAAAACACACATCCAATGATTCCCACTAGGATATCTTTTCCCAATACTCAGCTTGGAATACGTGTCCCTTGATTGTGGTCTTATTTTTCCTTTATTAACTTTTATTACATGAACTTTTCACCAGGGTTGTTACACTACTAATGATATGTTATAATAAGTTTCTTATTTTTCTTCTTCTTCACTACGAACCTCTAGTTCTTGTCCTATAAGTTGTTCTCCTATTGGAGATAGGGAAATTACTCCTTCTATTGGGGATGTAGGTTCTTCAACTACAACTTCGATAGAGGAAACTAGTGAATATTTTGGTTGGATTTTAGAACTATGCACCTCAGGAAGTCTATGTCTACATCCTAATGATTGGATGCGAGTATGATTGGATGGTGTGGCACTACAAAGTCTAGTGGTGGTGAGTGGTGATGTTGGAATTGAACTTCTACCTCTGCTTACAAATCTACCCCTAGAATCCCTTTCTTTATGCATAAATGATTTTTACCATGCTTTAGTTATGCATCTAAAATGTTGAATGCACCTAAAATGATATGCACATTAGAAATAGAATTTTTTGATGGTGCTATACCCACCAACATGTCATGGGATTCCCCCGATAAGAATTCCCAACTAGACCTCAAACTGTTTGGAGTAGGAGTCCTAGAAGAGGGTAGTAAATCTATGCCTTGACTGCAATAGCATGCAGAGGTAAGAAAGATATCTTTGTCGAAAGCAAGTGTGTGAACTTGTAGCGAGTCAAGAGAGATGCGTGGGGAGGTTCTAACATCCCAACACGATGGAATCTAGAAAAAGGTAGGGCCAGGTTGAAAACCATTATCATAACCCAGCAAAACCATGCCACCGATAGCAAGAGAACCATACACCAACATGAAAATCCATGCATGTCCAAACCATCTAGGAAATCACACATGTAAAAGGTGACTTGCAAGTATTCATGTTGAAGCTGGTTGCTACTTTCCTTCATTGATCCTTGCTTTCTTTTCCTTTCCTTTCTCCAAACTAGAGTGCTCCAAGAAAACTCTAAGTTACCAAGAGTGAGAGAGAGAGAGAAAAAAAATGAGAGAGCTCCAAATTTGAACTAACAAAAGAAATGAACTGATCCTCAGAAACATTTTTATGCATGAGGCCTCTAATTGCTTCATTTTCCATTATTTTCCTTCAATTTCCTCCTCACATTCAACCTGTAACCTTTCACCTTACTTTTCTCCCAATTTCCTTTATTTTCATAAATAAATGTGCCAAAATGTATTTTTTCCTTTTAATCCCTTTGCCTTTGCCATTGCCAATTTTCATTAGCCAAAACACACATCCAATGATTCCCACTAGGATATCTTTTCCCAATACTCAGCTTGGAATACGTGTCCCTTGATTGTGGTCTTATTTTTCCTTTATTAAATTTTATTACATGAACTTTTCACCAGGGTTGTTACACTACTAATGATATGTTATAATAAGTTTCTTATTTTTCTTCTTCTTCACTACGAACCTCTAGTTCTTGTCCTATAAGTTGTTCTCCTATTGGAGATAGGGAAATTACTCCTTCTATTGGGGATGTAGGTTCTTCAACTACAACTTCGATAGAGGAAACTAGTGAATCTTTTGGTTGGATTTTAGATCTATGCACCTCAGGAAGTCTATGTCTACATCCTAATGATTGGATGCGAGTATGATTGGATGGTGTGGCACTACAAAGTCTAGTGGTGGTGAGTGGTGATGTTGGAATTGAACTTCTACCTCTGCTTACAAATCTACCCCTAGAATCCCTTTCTTTATTCATAAATGATTTTTACCATGCTTTAGTTATGCATGTAAAACGTTGAATGCACCTAAAATGATATGCACATTAGAAATAGAATTTTTTGATGGTGCTAGACCCACCAACATGTCATGGGATTCCCCTGATAAGAATTCCCAACTAGACCTCAGACCGTTTGGAGTAGGAGTCCTAGAAGAGGGTAGTAAATCTATGCCTTGACTGCAATAGCATGCAGAGGTAAGAAAGATATCTTTGTCGAAAGCAAGTGTGTGAACTTGTAGCGAGTCAAGAGAGATGCGTGGGGAGGTTCTAACATGCGAAGGGGGGAAATAAGTGTATCCCTTAGAAGCTTGTAATAGTACCATGGCCTAAAAGGAACACACGAGTTGAATGACATCACAAGCTAGAAAGCAGAATATTTGATGATCCAAAGTGATGGGTTAAACCAACAACATGACTTCAACAAGATTCATACAATCGTATACACGAAATAGTTCATACACAAATGCATAAGTTAAACAACATGCATTGCTAAAGTAACTAGAATAGTCGAACTACAATAACAACATATGCATGAAGACATGTCGACTCTATTATATTATATAAAAGTTAATTTTCCATCCATACATACAACCATGATAACCACTAGCCCCAATAGTGGAACGTTATAGTCAACCCCGCCTACTCCTCCAAGGAGATGTACTCACTCTGCTCTATGGAGAAGCCAAGGCTCGTCACAATACTCTCCAATCCCTCTCTAATGAATGCCTACCAAAAACTTGGCTCCCAAAATCCCATTCTATGATTTATGAGGTTCTATATATAGCAAAGGGTGGGCTGACCCTTGACATTCCCCTTTGTGACTCTTGGATTACCCTCATGACTCTTCAACTTCGTTACATATAACTCTTTATATTACATATGATTGTTTCCATTCCACTAATGACACTTGGCATTTCAGTTTACATTACATTTGATTATAACAATTACCACTCATAGTAGTTAGGTGGACGAGACAACTCATAACACAACTTGACATGACACTATCGACATGTACTGGTTGAATATCATGTCCATGTCAAGTTGTTGTGTTGTCAAGTGATGTTTTTTCCTTGAATGTACTTTGTCTTCATCTCCACATAGCTTGGTATTGTGGGTTCTTCAATGCTCTTGGTCTTTGTAATATGGTTCCATGCATGTGTTTCTTTTGCTTACTATTTGATATGCTGCACATGTACGTTCAACTACGAGTAAGTATTCTAGCATGTGCTCCTTCTTCATCTCGTTTCTCATCGTGTCATGATCCATCAATGTGTTAGTGTCGGTATCTTCATCCCTCCATCAGTGATCAAAATTCTCTTGTTGCATGCATTCTTAAGTGTCTCATCTAATCAGCTACATTCCATTAGGGTCATGGATCATCTGATGGTAGTGGCATATTATATATTTCCCCCCATGATCTTTACCTGCTATCTTATTTTCATAAATTCAGGTCATTTACAGTCATTTTCTATCTTTACATTTGCAAAAGTCATTTTTAGGGTTTTAAGTCTCACTAGGTCTAGGGTTTGTCCTCATAGTCATGTAAAAGCCTGATAATGGTCAGCAAGCACATGAGGAGGTCTAATGAGGTCTCAGGATCAAAAATTTCAATAATGACATTCTCAGTAATTGATTTTTCCTCAAAACCCTATTTTGAGGAAAAACAGAGTTTTTATGTTTTATGTATAAAATTTCATGTAATTTTATTTTCCTATATGTAATAAGTCTGGAAATGCATCCCTAGTCACCTCGCCAAGCTCCTATACTTCAGCTCCTGCAAAAGAGACAAGAAATTCAAAGCATTAGTCCATCAAAAGTCAAAAAGAAAGTCAAACTGCAAAACAAAGTTTTAAAGACCAAAGTGAAAAGAAAACATTAGAAAGTGGGTTTTCTAAATACAAAAATTAAATTCAAAAGGGTATATAAAGTGTTTTACATGTTGAAGAACTTCATTTGTGCCAAAAGAGAGAGGGAAAAGTGAAATCGCGTTTTTGAGGCGAAGGAGAGAAAAGTTGCAGCAAAACCTAGCAGTTTCTCTAGGCGCGGCACACCTGGGTAGAGGTGTGGCGCACCTGAATGGCGTGGCGCATAGAGCACAGAAAATACACTGAATGTTGAACTAGTGCAGAAAATCTAGTGGTCTCTAGAGAAAATACCATGCTATGGCATCAAAGGCTTGGACATATTGGAGAGAAGGGTCATCGAATACTTCATGGTAATGGTGTGGTAGAAGCTATGTCTAGTTTCTCTCTTGATTTCGATTTCTGTGAACATTGTGTATATGGGAAGCAAAATAGGGTGAGTTTCCCCTCTGGTGCTAAGAGGGTGAAAGGAATATTAGAGCTTGTCCATAGTGATATGCTTGGCCTGTGTTGGTTCCATCACTAGGTAAGTCTATGTACTATGAATCATTTATAAATGACTTATCAAATAATACATGGATATATTTCCTCAGGATGAAATCTGAAGTCTTTGAAATTTTTAAAGAATTTTAGGCTCTGGTGGAAAACCAAATAGAGAAGAAGATAAAGGTATTCAGGGCAGATAATGTTGGAGAGTTCTGCAAGAAGGATTTTGAAGAGTTTTGTAAGAAGTGTGGTATAGCACAACATAGGACTACTCCATACACAACTCAACAAAACAGAGTTGCAAAAAGACTAAACAGGACGTTGATGGAAAAGGAAAGAAGCATGCTCAATGGTGCCAAGTTAGGACAAGAATTATAGGCCAAGGCGGTGGACTCTGCATGTTACCTATGTAATAGATCACCTACATCAGCGTTGGAGGATAAGTCTCCACAAGAGGTATGGATTGGTAAAAAACCTTCTCTTTCACATCTAAGGCTATTTGGGTGTGATGCATATATACATGTTCCAAAGGAGAAAAGAACCAAGTTGGATAGTAAATATGAAAGGTACATCTTTGTTGGGTATAAGGATGGTTTAAAAGGTTATAAGATTTGAAGCCCAAAAAGAAGGAAGGTTGTGTACAATCGAGATGTGGTGTTTAAAGAGGTGAAATATGTTATTAAAAATGAAGTTCTACCAGAGGAACATGAGAAGATAGAGTTTGAGGTAAATGAGGAAGAATCATACTATACAACATAAGAGGAATTAGAATATTAAGAGCCACAAACTCTAGCTATGAGAGGATCATTTCGAGAAAGAAGGCAGCGAGAAAGGTATAGTCCATCTGCATTATTTTCAAAGTTTTCTTTATCTATTGCTGATGACAATCCCAAGACTGTCAGGGAGGCAGTAGATTCAGAGGATGGAAAACTCTAGAAAGAGGCCATGGTTGATGAAATGACATCTTTGGACAAAAATGCAGCTTGGGATCTAGTGGAGTTGCCAACTGGAAGGAAACCATTAGAATAAAATGGGTGTTTAAGAAGAAGATGAATACATAAGGAAAGGTGGAGAAATTAAAAGCTGAGTTGGTAGCAGAAGGTTATTTCCAGGTGCCGAGAATTGATTTTGGTCATATTTTTTCTCTTGTTTCAAAGGTAGCTTCTACTATATTACTTTTATGTATTGTTATTTCCTTTTATTTTGAGGTAGAACATATGGATGTGAAAACATTTCTTTACGGGGATCTGGAAGAGGAGATCTACATGAAGCAACCTAAAGGCTTTGAGGTGAAGGGTAAAAAAGAACGAGTATGAAAGTTACACAAGTCTAAGTATGGATTAAAACAGTCACCAAGGATGTGGTATCCGAAATTTGATACATTTATATGGGGACTTAGCTTCACCATAATCAAAGCAGATCATTGTGTGTATTTTAAATTAATTGGTGGATGTGTTATATATATAGTCTTATATGTGGATGATATGTTGCTGATTGGAAATGACAAAGAAATTATTGAGGATTTGAAGACCCAATTGTCCTCCAAAGTCAACATGAAGGATCTTGGTGTTGCAAACTATATTTTGGGCATGGAAATTAAACGAGATCGGGAAAATAGTAATATCTGGTTAAAAGAGGGGAAGTATGTTGAGACAATACAGTAGAGGTTTAATAGGCAAGATAATAGACCCGTGAAGGTTCCTATTCCTGTAGTTGTAAATTTATTTATTGAACAGTGTCCCAATACAGAAGAAGAGGAAGAGGACATGTCCCATGTTCCATATGCAAGTGCAGTCAATAGCCTAATGTATGTAATGGTCTATACTAGACCAGACATTGCACATGTAGTGGGAGTATTGGGCAGGTTTATGTCAAAACTAGGGAAGGAGAATTGGACAACAGTGAAGTGAGTTTTCAAGTATTTGTGTGGCACTAGTGATTATGGTGTGTCTTACCAAGGAAGACCAAGATTTGACAAAGCCTTGGATACCCATTGATTTTTTGATGCAGACTGGGCAGGATATATGGATTAGAGAAGATCTACAAGTGGGTATGTGTTTAACCTATTTGGAGGTGTAGTCAGTTGGATGAGCAACATACAGTCTGTAGTGGCACTTTCAACTACAGAGGAAGAATACATGGCAGCCACTCATGCAGGTGAGGAAGTAGTTTGGTTGCAGATATTGTGTTCGAGTATGGGGTTAGTACAACTAGCTATAAGGATAGACTTTGACAACCAAAGTGAATTTTTCTTGGCAAAGAACCCTACTTATCATTCAAAGAAAAAGCACATTGATTTTCAATATCACTATGTGAGGGATATGGTTGATGACAAAAAGGTGTTGTTGGTAAATGTAGACACTTTGAAGAATGTTGTAGATTCATTGACAAAGTCTGTGAGCACTGAGAAGTTTTCTTGGTGTAGATAAACAATGCGAATTTTAGGTTTAGACCAATCACTAAGCTCTCTCCTGACCCCCTATGTGGAAAGAAAACAACAAGTGGTAGAATGTTGGGTGTATGTTATGTTCTCTCCACGACTAGCTCCATGTGTGAAGCATGTGGTTAGAGGGGGGATGAAATCCCCCCCTTCGTTGTGTCGGGCGTAGCGGGGGGTCATAGGGAAGGTGGCAGCCCCCCTTGTAGGGGGGTTTGATGGGGCTGGTAGCCCCCCTATACGGGGTCCGGGGCAACACCTTGGACAATTATTTTTTTGACCCCATATTAGGTGGGCAGACCTACCTAAGGTTTTGTGCATGGGTTTTGCACATGGTTTTAGGCATGATGATTTTCCTCCCATGGTATTTTGTAGATATGGCCAATAGAACTGCGATTATGTTCTAATCTAGGGTTAATGGATTGAGTTTTATGAATGCTTCCACATGTATATATATATATATATGTGTGTGTGTGTGTGTGTTATAACATTGAAAGGAAAAAAAATGAAAAATCAATCTAGTAGTCTTGGTTTTGGGATCCAAGGGAAAATCTCTGTGTACTTATTTTGTGTTTCTCGCCATTGTATATTTTCTAGTTTTGTAAGAATTTGTTTGCAGGTAATTTATGTACGAGGTTAAAACCTACAAGGCCAAACTTGATGCATCATACCACTTCATTTATCATCAAAGCTTAATCAGTTTATTAATTAAAAACCATTTAAGAAATATTAATAGAACATGGGAGCATTTTTTTTATGGGGGGCTTTTGTAGAGTATGTATCACCTAAACCTAAGACCATTAGCAAAAGGAAAAGAAGTAAGAAACCTATTGAACTAGCCCAGATGTTAGATCATGGGACCTCGTTTGTCCAGACCAAAAGTCAGAGGAAAATCATGATGACATAACTCCCTCCTCTTGTTTCTAAAATGAAAAAGGTCTACATAAGAAGAAGTAAGAGAGTTATGGAAAGCAAAGACATGTCTCCTCCTCATATGCCATCTCATGAACATACAGAAGTTGTTGAACCAACAAAGAAAATAGAGGCTAAAGTTGTTGAACCTGAGATAGAGAAAACAAAAGTTGTTAAGGAGCCTACAATAGTTGATTTATATGGAGGAAGAAGGATGCAAACTATACCACTGAACAAATTGAGGTTGAAATTCAAACTAAAAAAAAAACCCTAGCATAGTACAACAAGTCATTGAGGTAGATGATACACGTCAGAGAGATCTGGTCATAAAAAAGGAAACACCTACAAGTTCTAAGAATCCTAAAGCTCAAAGAAAATATCCTACTGTAAAGGCCAAGAAGGTTAGGAAAATGAGACAAAGTGAAGTAAATAGTTTGTTGGAGGCAACTAGCAGACTCAAGTGAAGCATCTACAATGTATATTTTTGTTTATTCAAAAATCTTTTGGGAGAATTTCCACGAAGCACAAACAATCAATCCATTGGCGCTATCTTCACTTCATCTTGGATAATCAGTGACAGATTATCAACGCAAAATTTACTCTGTTTTGAGATAGTGTTGCATTTAATCTGTGAGAACTTCCTAGGTTTTCTCTTAATTTGAGGTAAGCTAGTTAATCCATTAGTGCTCACGAAAAAACTATTTTTGAAGGCCACAAGGAGGAGTTTGGAGCAAATATAGCCCTAAAGGAAGGAGTTACATACTGGATTCCCTTTTTTGTGGATAAAGGCCAAATTTCAAGGAATAAATTACCATACCAAGCATGATGATGAAGAAAGGCTTTCGGAAAATCTGGGTTGAATATCAGTAATTGGTTTTGATTGTTAGCTTCGTATAGGTCTTTAGTAACAACATAGTTCTCAAATATAGAATATTACCATATTGTTTTATTATTGATAAATGTAATGTATTTAGTTTTAATTAGAGATGTACTTGACTATTTTGATACTTTCGTTATCAAGGTTTTTCTAAAAACATGCTTATAGTTTTGTAAGTACCCTATAAAGTTGATAATGACAGAAAACCAAGGGTTCCAAATTTGAGAAAAAATGTAATCTATTTATGTGCTATGTTTTTTTTGGTTAATCCTAGGTGACTAGTAATCATAAGAACGTAGTGTTTCAAGGATGACATTTCATGTATTGATATTATTGGTCTATTTCTTTGTGAATGTGTTTACCTCTGTAATTTTCATTAAATGTTTATCTTCCTGATGCTTGAATGAAGGTATTAAGGTGGAATTAATGCTTCATTTTCATGCTCTATCTTTAACATTTAAGTATCACTTCTCTTATCTAAAACTGAACATTGTTGTTCTATAATATGCTCCATTTTAAACATTTTCTGTGGTATTTTCTCCTACCACTCTCAATAAAAAGGTTGTCTAAGGATAAATCAACTAGCATGCTCTTAGCCTTTGTCACCATATCCGACATCCTAGTAACTTCTTGTTGATTTGAATTTGCTATGAATCCATGCCCAAGGATACACTTTCTCTCTGCCTTACCATCATTTTCAAACCATATTGAACTCGTGATCTATCCACTATACTAAAGAAACAAGAAACTATTGAGTTACCTTAGGGGGTTTCCTTTACATCCTAGGAAAAATTTGAGTGATAAAATTCCGGCGTTGTTGTCGAGGAACGAAATATCTATTTCCCTAAACAATTTTTATTGTTTAGATCTTATCTCTGAGGTGAAAGAGAGATTTGGACATTAGTTTTGGTTGCAACATTTTTTTTGGCGACTCCATTGTAGAGATTTAGGGTGGTTCCATTGGTTATTTTTGTCTCATAATGGAGTTTACACACAAAGGAACTCAAATCCTAATCCACCAGAGATCCTTTTAGGTCCAAAAATGAAATTTAGAAAAACAAGATATACAGAAGAATCATGTACCATTCCTTTAGGAATATCTTTTTCTTTACCTAAAGAGGTCAAGTTCTTAGAAGATATATAATTTGACATTGAGTTTGAGCAAATGTTGTTTAGGTCTATGTCAGAAATTAATCTCTCATATACTATATTTGATGAGTCAAAATTTAAGACCTATATTCCAAGCTTTCCCTTTCAAGTATAGATATTATTACCACATGACCAAGATATTTTGCTCCAGTTTGAAATATTGGAAGACTTAGTTCATGAGCTTCAGTTAGCTACTTCTAAATCTGCTACTTTTCCATTCTCTATTCCACTTTTTTTTTTGCGCCATCTATTTATGTTGGATCTCACATCCCTACTTCATTAGTCATCACTACAACAGTTTCATTTAATTTGTCATCTACATTTAAAATGCCTATTATTGTGGTCACTTCAAACTCATGTATGGCTGCTAAGTATTCTCCTTTTGCTTTGCTAGGACAAATGCATGAACTTGCTTAGAATTATGCCCAACACTTGACACAATTTGATGGACATGGAGGTTTCACTGCTCGGTAGAATTTGGATAAGTTTACTAATTTTATATATGTATAAATGATGATGGTAGGATGAGGTTGTTTGCACAAATCTTTTGAAGAGAAGTTAAAAAATGTTTCAAAGGACTACTAGCAGGAGGTATTGCAAACTTTCAACAATTTGAGCAAATTTTCCTTCCAAGATGGGAGGAAAAGAAAACCCCTTTGTAGACCTTGGAACACTATGATAATTTGAAAGAAACCCCTGTTAAATAATGGAGGATCTTTCTGCCAAGTTTGTATATAACGCAATCCCAGATGATATTAAGCCGCACTCGATTAGCTTTGTCGCACTATCCTGATGCATTTGTTGATGATTTTACTTTTAAATTAAGAGAAAAAAATGTTGCTACACTGGACGACATGCAAAGAAATTCCATAGGAGTAGAAATTAATTTGTTAGCCAAAAAAGTGAAAATTAGAACTAAAAGGAAAATTACTAAAGATGAACCCTCTTATTCAAAATATGTCCAATTTTATGTAATGTTGAAAAAAATGGAAACATTAGTTGATAAGTTAACTCCTCCTAGGGCCGAGCCTCAACCCCAGGTCTGAAATCTTAATTTTAGAAGACCTCAAGGCCCTCAAATTCATCAACAAGATTAAAAAGGCCCTGAAGATCAACAAGCTATAAGACCTCCTTTCCTTGAGAATTTTGTTGTTGAAGAGCCAACCAAGGAAGCAGATCAACAAATCAATTGTCGAGATGATGAACAAGCCCAAGTATTTTTTACCAAATAAGAACATGACAGGCCAACCTTCTTTTCAGAAGAAGAAGATAGTCTTGAATTTATGGTAGATTCATAAATATATCAACAGGTTTACAATAATGTAGTGGATGACTCACATAAATAGTAAAATCTTAGAGACTAAAATGTTCCAATTAAGCCTCCACCACAAAGACCTGCAATAGAACAACAATAATCTGATCCAAAGAGAGGTACACTTAAGAAAATTAATTACCCAAAAAAGGATGCTTCGAAACAGATTGATGATTCCAAGAAAGTCGTGAAGGAGTTGGAAAAGGCCCATGTATCATTCAATTTAGAGAATGAAATTGGTAAAATAAATATTCTTATCCCTTTTTTTTGAACTGTTAAAGAATGAGTAGTATAGGAAACAAAACATCACAATGGTGAAGGGTTCAGAGGCCGATCAAATAACTATTAATTCTCAATATTCATTAAACATACATGATGATCATCCTACCTTCTTATTTGGTCCTCATGCTACAGGTGATAGTGAGGATGTTCCACCTTTTCATATTAGCTTTAATGTTCATGACATGATTTTACATAATTCAATGTTGGATTCGGTAGCATCACAAAATATCATGCCAAAATAAATTATGGAAAATTTAGAGCTTGATATTATCAGGCCCTACAAATATGTGTTCTCTTTTGATTCAAGAAATTTCAAGTTCTTAGGATTAATCAAATATATTGTGGTAAATATGACCCAATTTCTTAAAAAAGTATTCTTATGGATGTGGTAGTAGAAAATATTAGAAAATATTCCACCCAGGTTTGGAATGTTTCTTTCATATTCTTGGTCAGCTAAGTTGGGAGGCACCCCTCAAATGGATATGTCTTACGCATGCATCCTCATGTTTGTAGAAATAAGGAGACTTTACAGGGAAGTCCATATGAAGTATGTTGTGAGTAGCAAGGTTGAATGGGAATACAATCCAGTTTATGTAGTTGACATTGATCTTGGTTCTCAAATTTCTATAATGATTTGTGATTTGAAGAAGAGAAACAAAAACAGATTGAATATGATGTTTGGGAAGAGAAAGTACAGGCATCCAAAGATAATGGGATGTGGAACATACATTTTGATGTTTCGACCTGAAAATATGGTTTAGGGGAAGGTATCTGGATTATTCCACCATTTCTTAGTAGTAATTTACACTCTTTCAAACTGTACTTTGCATGCACCAACATCATTTCAAAGTATGAGACTCTGATCATTGGATTAAATCTATTGAGAGAACAGAAAGAAAAAATGATTCATATATTTGGAGACTCTGATTTGGTTGTGAAGTAGCTCTTGGGTACATACCAAACTAAACATACGAGGATGAGGGATTATTGAAATGAGGTATGGGATATGTTTGATAATTCCTTTTTAGAACATAATTTTTTTTTTTTTTTATAGAAGAAAATGGTATATCAATTACATAGCTACTACTTCCAATGATTTAAAAATTCCCAATTATCTGAATTGAAAATATGATATTAATGTAAGGCATAGGCCCTTCATCCGAGACACTATCAAGCATTGGTAGGTTTTTGAGGATGATCAACAGATCTAGATATTCTTAGAGATGATTGATGCATTTGAAAACACCCTTGTTGATCAAAATGAAGATAGGAACCAGATCTGAATGCAGAATCATGTTTGATGAATGCTATAGTTGGAAAAGAAATTGTTAAGCTAAGCAACAACTTTATTCCCAGAGGTTTGGTCCCTTTAGAAAGGTTGTTTGACAATAATGGTATCGTTCTGAAACCTAGAATTATGCCAAGTAATAATGAGTTAGAGGATTATAATTTAGGAACAAAATAAGAACCTAAGGTGGTTAAAGTTTCTAATTCTTTGAAAACATAATAGAAACAACAATATGCATAATTATTGAGAGAGTGTTTAGCTGTTTTTGTTCGGAGGTACGAAGATTTGAAGGTGTATGACAAATCCATCATTCAACACACTATCCCACTCAGTGAAAATGGGGAACCCTTTAATAGAATCTCTAAAGGATTAATCCAATGTTGCTTCCATTGATAGAAAAGGAAGTTAAGAGGTTACTTTTTGCTAATATTATTGTACTATTAAGATTTTCTAATTGGATTTCTCGGTTAGAAAAAAGAGTGGAGAAATCAGACTTTGCATAGATTTCATAAATTTGAATGAGGTTTCTTTGAAATACAACTATCTGTTGTACGAACATATGGAATATATATTACATAAAGTATTTGGGGCTGAGAGGATTTCTATGCTTGAAGATTTTTCCAGATATAACCAAATATTGGTGAAATTGAAAGATCAAGACAAGAAAAGATTCACTACACCATGGGCACCTTCATGTACACCAAAATGCCTTCTAGGTTGATTAATGTCGGAGCAACATTCCAGAGGGATATGGACATAACATTCACAGAAGAAAAATATAAGTTTGTAGTGGTTTATCTAGATTACACATCAGTTTTCTCATCATCAGATTTGGATCACCTAAAACATATCATACAAGTCGCTCTAAAGTGTAGAAAATTTGGCAACTCTCTCAATCCGAAGAAGTCACACTTTCCTATGCATGAAGGTATATTATTGGGTCACATAGTTTCTAAAGAGGGAATTATAATTTACCCAGTCAGAGTTGTAGCAATAAAAAGGCTAGAACTGCCTAGAAGTAAAAGAGAAATACAATATTTCCTTGGTAAAGTTAATTTTCTAAGGAGTTTTGTTCCAAATTTCATAGAAATTGTAAAGGAAATCACCAATATACGGAAAAAGGACAGCGAGATTAAGTGAGAAGTTTCAGCCAGAGAAGCATTTGATGGAATTAAGCATGTGTTAACATAGACAATTGTTATAATAGCTCCAGATTTCTCAACAGAATTTCTAGTTTTTTTCCTTTGCATCCAAACATACCATTTTGCATCTGAACATACCATTTCCCACATATTATTGCAAAAAAATAGTGACAACCAAGAACATCCTATTTATTCTTTTAGTAGATCATTAAAGGATGCATAATTGAAGTATGATAGCATGGAAAAACAAGAATTTTCACTTGTTAAGGCATTGAAATATTTTAGAGTATATATTTTTCATTCTCATGTTAAAGTGTTTGTCCCTAACAGTGTAGTTAAAGATATTTTATGTCAACCTGATAGTGATGGAAGAAGATTTAAGTGGATTGCTAAATTTTTTGAATATGACTTAGAGATCAAGCCAAAAAAATATGATTAAAGGCCAAGGCTTAACAAAGTTGATGACATAGATAAATTCTAATGCTTTGGGTATAAATTTATTATCAATATGTTTGAATGACACATATGACATGATGAGTTTAAAAGTGTCTGATGAACTAAAAATTTGTGCATGGTACATTGATATAATCTACATTCTCTAGAATTTGGAGGCTCTTCCATGGAAATCCAAAGCCCAAGCAAGATTGTTAAAGTTGCAAGAAATTAAATACCATTGTCTTAATGGCTATTTGTACTAGAAGGACCCATCAAGAATTATCCTAAATTATTTTCTTGAAAGTGAAGCAAAGAAAGTTGTAAAGGAGTTCCATTAGGGTGTTTGTGGAGGACACCACTATTGGAAGGCTACAACAAATAAGGTTCTCAGGGTAGGTTTTTATTGTCCAACTATATTTTCAAATGTTCACAAGAAAGTGATAGCTTGTTTCAAAAGTCAAATATTCGAAGGAAAAACCAAGCTATTGTTATTACCTATGAAACCTATATCAATGGAAAGCCCCTTTTAGCAATGGGTATTTGACTTCATAGGAGATATTCGCCCAACTTCTCTAGGCCAACGTAGCTGGATTTTGACTGCCACAGATTACATCATGAAGTGGATTGAGGAAATTCTAACTAAGGAAGCTACAAACAACGTGGTAATTAAGTTTTTAGAAGATAATTTTCCTAGATTTGGCTTCCCAAGAAAGATTATAGCAGATAATGCTCAAGCCTTCAAAGCCCATTATATGATCAATTTTTGTGAGGATTATCACGTCAAATTAGGTCATTCTACAGCTTACTATCCCCGGGGAAATGGCTTGGTAGAGTCATCTAATAAAATCCTAATCAAATTTATTAAGAAGTTGTTGGAGGACAACAAAAAAGCCTTGTATACTAAACTGAAATTTTCTTTATGGGCAGATAGAATCAGTACCAAAAATCAATAAAAACTTCACTATTTCAACAAGTTTATGGAACAAAGGCATTTTTTTCCAATTTCTTTGAGTATACCAGTAATAAGGCTTTTGCAAGAGCATGATGCAAAACCTAATTATTTTTAGAGAAGAATCAATCAACTTATTGAAATCGAAGAGTTAGAGAACAAGTATACAACCAAACACAATTGTTCTTGGATAAATTGTACAAAGTGTTTGATAAAAAGGTGAAAGCAGATAATTTTCAAATTCGAAATATGGTATTCAGATGGGGTGCTAGGAGTGACGATAAAGGGAAACATGGAAATTTTGACCATATTTATAAGGGCCCCTATAAAATAGTTTCATTTCATGGTAAGAACAGGTTCATTCTGGAGTATTTAGAGGGTGAACTCATTAATGGAGGCCCAGTAAATGGGCATTTTCTGAAGCCTTATTTGTATTGAGATAGAAATTTACATTTTCCATTTTTACATATCCATTTTATTTTGAAAGCAGTTACAGGTGTGGATAGAAATAAAAAATATTTGAATCCCAGAGTGAAGGCCCTAAGATCCTAGCAAGTATTTGTCAAAGTTTGATTTGAAGTTTTAATATATTACTTCAGTTTTATATCATGTTAATAAAACAATAGTAGCATTTCAATATGCCTAAAGGAGTGGCATAGAACAAAGAGTTGGCCCAATGGATCAGGAATTGGAGTAGCGATTTCTTTGTTGCCTCATAGGGAGGACAAAATATCCACTGAAGCCAAAAGTTATCTTAGCCTAGCTTCGAAGTATAAGGTTCAACAACTTTAAATTTTTGTTCAAAAGATTGAGGTGTGTTGACAGTTGGATTGTTGGTGTGTGTGTGTGTGTGCGTGTCTGTCAAGTTTAAATCACTAGCAACTCGCATGTTAGCAGATGACTGGGTACCAAGACAAGCGAGCGCTCACCAAATAAGCAGTGTGACATGTCATTTCATGATTTCATATTAGAATTCATTTGAATTTCTACCTTCGAGGGTAATAATCATTTTAAATTAGTGGTATTATCAGTGATTATTATATATGATTGATTTACTATTTCACCATCATGTTTAATCTCAAGTTTTTATGAAAATAATCGTGCATGGTAAATCTATTATGTTGTGCTATCCACCAAGGTAAAAAATTAGTTATCCTGCACATAGGTAATCACATCCAATCTCACTTATACTTCCTATGGTTTTGGAATGTGATAGTTATGGGGAAAATTAGTGAGTTACATAGGGGAGAACCCCGAGGACCTGATCTCTTCAAAGCATATCCAAAAATTCGAGAATGATTTCAGGAGGCCGGATGGGATGAGTTACTTTTTAGATGCAGTGGCTATCACAATGGGGTTGCTCGAGCCTTTGTTGAAGGGTTTGATGGTCATGGGATCACTAGTGGAGGTATTTCCTTCCCTTTCATAGAGAAAATGTTTACATAGGCTACAATCCTCCCTCTCGATGTAGAACATTGGTTTAAAGGCCACACTTTGGCTAGAATTGACATTCCTTTTTTCTTAAAAGGTGAGTATAATGACAGACCATAGCGCATGGAGGTGTAGAGATTGTGGATGCAAGATGAATGAAACCTACTCCTTAGGATCACTCAATCTTATTTCACTTTTGAAGGGTGCTTCAACATACTCAATATGTATTATTTTCATTTTCTTGCTCACATTATTGGACAAGTCAGGATGAATGGTCTTTTCTTTTTACTTACAAGTCTAAATAAGATGTTAGTGAGAGTTAGTGAAAAACCTTATGCATAATCCCACTTCATTTATCACAAGAGGTTAATCAAGTTATTAATTGAAAACCATTTATAAATGATTAATAGAACATGGGAGCATTTTCTTTTCTGTGGGAATTTCGTAAAGTCAATTTCACCTAAACCTAAGGCCATTAGAAAAAGGAAAAGAAGTAAGAAACCAATTGAACCACCCCAGACCTTAGAGCAAGGGAGCTCATCTATCCAAACTAGAGGTCATAGGAAAAAAATGATGACATAACTCCCTCCTCTTGTTCCTTAAGTGAAAAAGGTCTAACGAGAAGAAGTAGGAGAATTTTGGAAAGGAAAACCCTATCTCCTCCTCATATGCTATATTTTGAATGCACAGAAGTTGTTAAACCAACAAAGGAAATATATGCTAAAGTTTTTGAATATGAGACAGAGAAAATAGAGGCTATTAAGGAGCCTACATTAGCTTAGATCTATGGGGGAAGAAGATTGCACACTAGACCACTGAACAAATTGAGGTTGAAATTCAAACTCAAACAAAACTCTAGCCTTGCACAAAAAATTATTTAGGTAGATGATACACCTCAGAGAGGTATGGTCATAAAAAAAGAAAGGCCTGCAAGTTCTAGGAAGCCTAAAGGTAAAATAAAAGAGCCTATTGCAAAGGCCAAGAAGACTAGGAAAAGGAGATAGAGTGAAGTTGATATTTTGTTGGAGGCAACTAGCAGACTCAAGTGAAGCATCCAAAATGAATATTTTTGTTTTTTCAATAGTATTTTGGGAGAATTTTAATGAAGCATAGATATTCAATCCTTCAGTGCTACTTTCACTTAATTTTGGATAAACGCTGATAGTTAGATAGTCAGCATGAATTTTCCTCTGTTTGGAGATAGTGTTGACATTTAATCTGTCAGTGCTTCCCCATTTTTCTCCTGATTTGAGGTATTCCATTTAATTTGTCAACACTTACAAAAATAATATTTTTGAAGGCATCAAGGAGAATTTTGGAGTGAATACACCCGTAAAGGAAGGAGTTACACATCATACTCCCTTTTTTGTGGATCAAGGCCAAATTTCAAGGAAGCAATTTTCATATCAAGAATGATGATTAATCAAGGTTTTCAGAAAATATGGGCAGAATATTACTAATCAGTGTTGATCCTTACCTTCAGCACAGCCTTCAGCAATAACATAATTCTTAGATACGGAATATTATCATCTTGCTTAGTATTGAGAAATGTAATGTATGTAGTTTTAATTAGAGATGTACTTGACTATTTTGAGACTTTTGTAATTAAGGTTTTTCTAAAAACGTGCTTATGGTTTTGTAAGTAATCTATAAATTTGATAATGGTAGAAAACCAAGGGTTTGTAATTTCAGAAAAAATTTAATGTGTATACGTGCTCTATTTTTACTGGTTAATCCTAGGTGACAAGTGATCAAAAGAACATCGTGTTTCAAAGTTGAGAATTCATGTGTTGATATGTCTTGCTCTGTTTCTTGGTGAATGTGTTTACCTATGTTATTTATATTAAATGTTTATCTTCCTTATTCTTGAATGAAGGTTTTAAAGTGGAATTCATGCTTCATTTTCATGCTCTTTCTTTAACATTATCACTTCTCATATCTAAACTGAAAAATAAAATAAAAATCTTTTACCAGATGCTCTATTTTAAACAAAAAAAATGTCATTTTCTCCTACTTCTCTAATTACCAAAGTTGTCTAAGGATAAATCAATTATCCTGATCTTAGACTCTGTCACTACATCCAACATCCTAGTAATTGCTATATGATTTGAATTTTCTATGACTCCATGCCCAAGGATACACTTTCTCTCTACCTTACCATCATTTGCAAACCTTATTGAACTCATGATCTAACCACTATACTAAACACACATCCAATTGTTGACACTGGGTAGTTGAATTTTAAAGGAGAGGGCCTTCTTGTAGGGGCTATCCTTTTGCCCGAAATATTGGTTTGAAAGAGTTACCTTAGGGGTTTTCCTTTACATTCTAGGAAAAACTTTGAGTGATAATATAATTTATGATCCATATGATAGAAAACATGAATACCCATAGTTGATGAGCAACATCCATCTAATTCAAGCACTGCAACACACCTCAAGACAAAAGAGTTTTAAAATCCATTGGCTACTGAAATATGATGTGACACACTACATCATACATTTCTCTAGACATGTCTACAACCACATTGCTATCATATGAAAAATAATTAGTGAATACGATGACTGTGGAGAGAAGGAAAAATCTTATGCAAACTTGCCAACATAAAAAAAAAAGTAGTAAAATATGCTCCTAGAGAAGATGTTATTCTTCCTGCACTTGAAATTGAGAATAAATAACTATTTCATAAACAACATTCCTCTAGCCTAGAAGTAATCAGTTCAAATGATAAGAAACATGGTAATGAGATGAAGTAGACCAAATTACATGTTCCTGGTTAGTGAAAAAATAAACATGTACAAGACAACTTTAATAAAAGATGAGAATGATGTCATCCTTTTACAAAGTTTTTAGATAACAATGAAAATTTCCAGTTTCCAAATATTTCATTGCCAACTCCTCCACATGTCTTTGAACCCATAAATGGGGACTTTTATTTATAATGTATGCTCTAACGTGTCAAAGTAGATGGATTTCAAGGGCACCTCTTTTTTGTTCTTCTTTCTTGTTGTCATGTAACTCTTAGGAATGAGATGTCTTTTAAAGTAACCACCATGAACGTATTCCTTACTATACAAACACTGAATTCTATTTTCATGGAAGCACTTCTTAATAGAAGCCATCATTTCTCCTTGAAATGGAAAGTTGATTCCTCCCATTTTCCTTAATACTAGGGTACTCCTCCATTCGTATCAACTAACCCCTTAAATGGTGGTTCTAGAATTGACACATGTGTAAGAGAAGTGAACGGCTGTTACAAAAACCCTCTTTAGATATGGATCTCTGAAAATGTTTGTCAATAAGAGTAGAAGGTTTTCTTCCAAATTTAGCCATGTTTTCTATCAAATTTAGGCACATTTTATCATTTAAGGAAAATCGATACATATCCTTGATCACTTCTTATGATGAGACATTCTACCTTTTAAATCCTACAACGAGGCATTTTCCATGAAAGACAAGAAACTTTTCTCTAATCAAATTTTTGCACATATGAACTCTAACCCTCTATTTGCATTATGAGCTAGGAAACCCAAAGGAAAGGAAACACTCCTTTTCAAAATCAGTGAATAACCAACGTGTGTGAATGAATCCTCCTTTAAATCACATGTGAATAGATCGTTCCTCAAATCATGTGCATTCAATATCCTACATATTTAAGAATTTTAGGAAGAACATTAGATTAACCCTTGGCCTAGTAAAAAATGCATCCTTCCTTCAACTTGAGAGGCATCGAAAAAATACCAAATTATTTCTCAATTTCTTTCATCACGAATTTCATCTATGGTTGTTCCATTTTAACCATGCTATAAAATATAGTTCTAGAATGTCTAGAAGCCAGCTTGAAGTAGAAAAAAATTCCCTTCCATCACCTTGTTGAATGCAATGAATCTTGTCATAGAAACCAAGGGTACTACAAACGAAACAATGACAGATAGGAATTGTGTGGGAATTGTCTTATCAATTATATTTGTAGGACCAATATCTGGTAAAATGCTCACAATATGTGACACAAATTTAGTAACAACTTACAAGGAATAAAGTGTTACTAAGGCCTCAAGAGTGATGAATTTTTTCATCTCAAGACTCAAAAGTAAGAATATAGACATTGCAGCTATCATGTTCTTAATTGAGTTGTTACTGAAAATGATCTATCATGAAAGTTGCATCAGGCCCATGTGTAGATATCACATAATGTCCTCTCTACTCTCCTTTTGGTCATTAATGCAAGTATTATATTATCTTTTCATGAGGAATATCAATCTCTAATTTTCCAAATGTATAAGCTTTATAACTTTCGTGACAACACCTGAAAAAATGCCCCTAATTGTGAAGATATATTAAGCTACTTAAGTTTCTCTCTAAATTAGCTACATTCAATTCACCAAATAACTCCTCTTCATTTTGTGGCCAAGATAGGTTTTTTTAGCTGATATGTGGTTGGAATGCATAGTGGCCAAGGATAATGAAATTTCATTATGGTTGGGTTTTTCCCCAGATTTGGGGTTTTCCCAGATAAACATGTGTGTTTATGTGTTTATGGTTGTTGTTGGTTATTTTTATATTTATGTTATGCAATAAATTTCTAAACAATCAAAACAGATGAGAACCATAAAATATAATCGAAGAAACATGCACAAAAGGGCACAAGATTTTTCTGGTGGAAAACCCCCTCTGGGTCAACAACCACCCTTGTTACTGTTGTGTTGCTCAAATAATTATATTAATCGTCAAGAAATTTAGTTACATAGAATGTATATATAAATGGCTATTATCAATGAGAGCTATGATCCTAATTTCATGACTCTACAGACACCCATCTGATCAACAAGCCTTGCCCAACACCCATTGGACTTATGAAGAAATTTGTTCTCTTTACTGAATTTTTTGGAGCACCCACTACACTCTTCTATTTGATCCTTGTTTCACAATATTTCATACTAGATTCAATCTTAATCACTCAACTAGAACAACACAACAACCTATAGCAATATAGGCTCAAAAAAATATAATGATCTCACTAAAACAAATCTACACAACTCACTGAATCACTACAAAAATACATGTTGTATACAAAAAAAATAATTTGATGAAAACATGATAAAAAAAACATGAAGGAAATGATCAACAATCATTCCTTCTATGCTACCATACCACTGCGTATGGTCTTGGATGAATCAAAGTTTTGCTTCCATATTCTACTACTGGCTCTCCAAAAACTATGAAAATTTTCTCACTCAAGAGAATCCACAAATGATAGAGCTACTCATCTATTTAAACAATTTCTCGAGGTGAATACCATATGCAAATACCATGGTTATCCCAATACCACAGACACTTGTTCTATGGAAATCTCCAAGTCAATACCACAGGTAAATACCATGATTATGCCAATACCACAGACACCTATACCATGGTAATATCCAAGTCAATATCACATGTAAATACCATGGTTATGCCAATACCAATGACACTTGTACCACGGTAATCTCCAAGTCAATACCACAGGTAAATACCATGGTTATGCCAATACCACAGACACATGTACCATGGTAATATCCAAGTCAATACGACAGGTAAATATCATGGTAATCTCCAAGTCAATACCACGGGTAAATACCATGGTTATGCCAATACCATGGACATTTGTACCATGGTAATCTCCAAGTCAATACCATGAGTAAATACCATGGTTATGCCAATACCACGAACCTTGTACCATAGTAATCTCCAAGAAAATACCTTTTGCAAATACCATGGCAATACTAATACTCATCATACCAATACCAAGTGTCAACCTAGACCACACACAAATCAATAAAAAGGTAATGATACCATAGTAATACCAATACGTGTAATGGGAATACCAAAGTAAACACTTACAACTAACAATACAAGCAACATAAACATATTCATAAGCCACTCCAACATAATCCAATAACAACACATGCCCTGGTGTTGTGGCCTCAGAATTATGTTGCCGAAACATGGGGGATAACCACCCAGTCTGGACCTTAAGAAACCTCCTTTTCCATTTAAAGTGGTGGCTCCGACTGGGGATAATGGCACCCATTTCCCAGTGTGGTTTCTAAGATTAGAGTGGGTGGTTCATTAGGGTTTGTAATAGAATAATCATAATCTAAATGACTTATTATATAATGCAATTATCTAACTAACTTATTCTAATATAAACCTAGGTATTCCTGTGTGGTATGTGGTCCACAAAGATATATGCTTAACATGCGATAATAAAGGTTGATCACAATTAAACATAGATGACAACTATTGGGAACGGGATCCCCCAAGGATAGTTTTGGGGATAAAATCCCATGTTTTGGGTCAAGTTTTGTAATAAAGTGTAAAGTCTCCACATTTTGGGGTTGTGGAGTGCGAAGGTGTCATAAGTCATAAATGGTTGTCCACCTTATTTTGTAAAGTAAAGTTGGCTGTAAAAGATCTACAAATGGTCCGTGAACCATGGGATTGTATAAAAAGAGCTAATTAAGTAAGCTCTAAGTAGTCAGAAGATAAGTCATAGAAGTAAAAGTCTTGAGCGATAAGGAGAGAAGTCTAAGCTTCAAGTCATAGCATAGGTAGAGGCTCTACAGCTGAGTGCACAGAGGCCTAGGGTAGAAGTCCGCAGCTAAGTGCACGTACCCCTGCAGTTGTGTGTGCAGGGCAGATAGGGTGTGTAATCATCTAAAGATATCAATAAAGAGAAGTGTTCTACAAATTTTGTGTCTTTGTTTCCTGTTAACGCATCCTGTCATATTATGTATGAATTTCATATTCAATTCTTATGTGATGTGTGAATATATGTAATAACATTGGCTAATCGAATGGAAGTAAGAACATCTGTTTACGCGGTGCTAACTGTGATTATTTAGTGAGATAATTAAAAACATAAGGATAACTTGGAGACCTATTCTATTCGCTGCTTTAGCAATGCAAAAGTACCTGAAATGTAGGTTAGGGCTGCACGAAGTCTAATCGTACCCCTTCGCGGAGGTACTGAAGGGCGGAATAAAGGGCTAGACAGATAGAGCTCTAGAACTTAATGACCTGCATGACAATAGTAACAAAAGGAATAAACCGACATCACGACCATCTCAGGGTGAAAAAACTTAGTTCCAACATCCTCCCATACTGCTTTGAGTGAGACTTCAGTCTGCGCTCCGCAGGCTGATGCCGAAAGGGCCAATAGTGTAGGGATTTGTTTGGCTAAATAACATTGAACCTGGGTTAGACCCCACCAAGCCAACAAATGGTTCCATTGCCAGGACCAGAATCTGCATAAGAGATGTGTGATGTCGTATCACTGGAACCCAACTAAGAAAGAGATTGGAGACTGGTTGAATAGGAATATCCATGAATCTGTGGTGCATGAGAACAGAAATCTGCGACTGAAAAAGGAATAGTGGTTGGACAGGTACCTATACACAGAGATCGAGGAGATCTTTTTCTGTTGCTTTCCAGTTGAGCTATACAATTGGATCGCGAAGCTATCGAATAGCCAAGGAAGGTGGAGACTTGACGGTCCTATTGTCTAGACCTTGGTGTTAGTACAGAGATTGGATGCATTTGAGGATAAGATCTCCTTCACTATCGATCATTGGCTTGATCGCATCATAGGAGGATTTGTGACTAAATTTGCGGTCGAGACCTTAGTGAGCTACAGCGAGGTGGAGCGGTGCTTTATCAAAGGTCCGCGAGTTAAGTACTTAAAGTCCTTGAATACCTGGATTAAGATGTTATTGTGCAAAAAATGGGTTATACAGCTACCTTGATGTTCAGAGCTATGCAAAGTGGAAAAACTTACAGGAACGAAGGAAGAAAGGGTCCTGAATATAGTCCATTGATTTCACCTCCATTGGGTGACGAAGAGGGAGTAGCGCAGGCTTCTCTGTAAAGTCCTCTTGTTACACAAAAATATCGTCACCTTGATCATTTGCAATCAGTATGGGTCTATCACTACCTATACCAGCCTCCTAAGCAAGTCTCAAACCTCAGCTCTTCAAAACAAGATTTGGAAATGAGAGAAAGACATCAAAAAGCAATGTAACTCTGGTTCCGCACTTTCTCTCACTTTTGCCTGCGGGCCCGCACCTTTTTGTTTAGAGTACCTGCGTACTTATACACTTTGTATCTAAAGGGGAGGGTGCGTACCCATGTGAAAGTCAAAAGGCGTAATTTTTATCTTAAAAAACTCACTTTGGGTTAATTCTAGATGTTTCTAGAAGGAATTTTGACGTGGATTGTTCGCTCCAAAGTGGTTCATGCATCCCAAAAGAGAAGGAGCTAATCCCTTGATAGGAGGAGCTATCCCTTTGAAGGAGGATTTATCCCTTTGAAGGAGGACCTAGTAACTTCCCTCCATTGCACTATAAATTGAGGCATTGGGTTAGTTTCTAGAGAGGTTAGAAGCTGAACATTTTTGAGGGTAAATGCTGGTGAAATCAAGACTTCCTAGTTGAGCTTAAGAGGAGAGATCACATACCTTTTTGGCTTCATTGGGGAGTGAGTGAAACTTGTCAAAGTAGAGGAGACTTCTTGTTGGACCCTGAGAGGAGCTTGTACAGCGTCAAGGAAAAGGTTGTAAAGTTCTTCTTCTTTTGAATTAATAAAATCAGACTCATTTTTCTCAACAAGTATCTCATGTTATTTGTTTCATGGACTCCTTGACTTTCATGTTAAATATGTTTTATGATATTGGCTTTTTAGGTTCTATTTAATTTGTTTGCCTTGTTTGTGTTTGCAGGTTCACGACAAAGGAGCTCATTTGGATCAAAGGAGCAAGGGCATCCCCAAACTTGTGTTGGACATAAGGTAGGCCCTAAACACACTTGTTTTCCATTATTTATAAAAGCATATTTAGAGAAAGATAGTGTCTTGTTGGTTTGCTTGTCATTAGGTCTTCTTTAGATTCTAGGAAGGTCTATCTTGTCTGCAAGATCGACTCATTCCGCGTGACAAAATGGCGACTCCGCTGGGGAACTTGATTGTTTTCCTTGTTTTTACTTTGACCTGAGAAACTTGCCTTTTTGTTTCTATTTTTGGCTTGTTGTGTGTGGAATTGGGTGGATTTAGTGGATCTAGGTTTGTTTTTGCTTTTCATTACTTTAGGAGAAGTCCGCAGTTTGTGCTTGTATCACAGTGCATATTTGTACGCACTTTTACTTTGCACACAGAGCGTACATGCACCTGTGTAAACTTTGAACCTGCGTACCCTGCTAAAATTTTGAAAATTTTGAATTTTACTCTTTAAATTAGTTTTATTTTGGTTTAGCAGTTGTTATCCTCTGCCCAGACCTGCATGTGACTTGTTAAAATCTTTCCTTGGTTTAATTTCATTGGCATTAGGGTTTTAGGTGAAATTCCTAGGAGTTTTGCTTGTTGGGTTTGTTTTTCGATTTGGTTGTGTAGTGGCTCTGAGTTTAGAAGCTGTAGGGACTTCAGATCACCTTAGTGTCTACCAGCCTTCTTATGAGTCTGACCATTTATGAAATCTGCCCTTGTTGAGGAATCCGTTTTGAGTGTTCTCTTTACAAAACTTCGAAAAGCTTGTGATTGAAAATTTGGATTTTCATTTTCAAAAAGAAAACAAAATTGGTTGTTCTTGACTTATTTGTGATTCTTGACAAATTAGTCCTTGGTTTACTTATAGCCAATTAAAACATCCTCGAAAAGACATCTTGTGAGCTTTTACTTCAAATAGGTTTTCATAGTTTGTAGATCTTAAGTTTGCTTTATTCATAGTTTTATCAACATTTGCTTTAGTCATAGTTTTTAAATGTTTTATAAAATATAAAAAATATCTCTTTTGAAAAAGATTTGTTTTCGTAGCATTTGAACATTTGAAGGAAAAGGGAAATTTTTGTGCAAAATAACTAGTTGTCTCGTTTTGAGTGCATTGGAACAAATACTCTTCTTTTGATTTGTTTGTTAAGAAAGATTTGTGTTTACAAGTATTTGCATTCTCCAACTCTTTCCTAGCTAGAAATTCATTGAAGAGAAAAGATTGCTTAATCATCTTAAGTGCATTTTTGTAGTGATTTTGAGTCGAGTCTTTACATCACGAGTTTCATCTCCATCACCTCTTGACTTAATCAAAAGCCAATAAAAATCTTGCTTAAAATAAAATCAATCTAGCAAATTTTTGTTTCTAGGGCTCTAATACACCAACATAGCTTAGGCTAGTGTCTTGGAGTAGGGAGTAATTAACTCTCCAAGATAGTAAAACAAACAAGTA